>JAOXYB010022836.1:0-16770 GCA_028565635.1 Phoronis ovalis | reverse complement strand
TATATAACTGTTTACACTTAAACATGCTGTTGTTTTTTTATAGTTAATGAATACTACTTACGGGGATCTCACACTGCAGCCTGTCATAGAACTTCCAGCTGGACAGCTGATTGTCACTTTAGCCACTGGATTTGCGTCATTCCTATTTAACATCTTAGATACGTCGGTATAAGACGCTTTCGTCGACACACAAGAGATCTTTGCCTACGTAAACATAAATATACTTATGAAACACGGACGAATGTACACATAGCATTAGAAAAAAATAGCAACAAAACCCTGAAATATGAAAATGAGCTATTGTTTAAAATATGAGGAATCTTGCACACTCATTACATCTTTGTCCGTTTATCCTTCGTTTTTTCTGATGAGCTATTTTTTGTAAATTTTTCATTAAAATGATATTACAAATGTCTTGATGTTACCTAAAAGAACTCGGCTATACGTATCCACAGTGGTCCATACGCAACCATTCATAAGCAGTTTTACTGGAATCTTACACAAAGAACACCGATTTTACCGGAATACATCCCGCATGATTTTAATAGAATTGAGTGGACTTTTAGGCAAGTAAGACATTCCATAGCATTTTTTCACAAATAGCCTAACACTATATAAAAGCTGACACCCTGATACATAGGTTAGATATCTGTGTTAAGACCCACAATAATTGCATGACAAAAATCGCGTGATTTTTAGACCTGAAGTGCAAAGGGTAACATTTGTCAACTGAAATCGATGGCAAAATGAGCTCCTGTAGACCAATAAATACATAAAACAGCATTTAATTTTTACATCACAATAGATTGGTCACATCTTTGGTTCAATTCCAGTAAAATCACGCAGGTTGTATTCCGATAAATTATGTGTTCTTTTCGTAACATTCCAGAAAATCGCTTATGAATGGTTACGTGTGGACCACTGTATCGTGATTTGAATATGATATAACATCAAAATAAAAAAGGGACAAGTTGGCTTTTGTAAATAGAGTAAACTTATGTTTATTCAGTAAAACGTTACAGTACCTGTGCTCCTACTTTGCTTCTATATCGAGTATATGCAATGCAAGCACCCTCGCTATCAAAAAGAGAACCGTCGCAGTGTCTGTTTGCTAAACACTCACAAGAAAAACCTACATAATTTTCTGGGCAAGCAGCTTTGGAAGGAGCATCATCTTTGGCTTTAGCTTTTGGACCGTAAGCATACACAACAGCACATTCTAAACATTCTAAACAAGAACGTAAATTTTTTGTTAGTTTTGCATCAACTAGATGTAATCCCATGATATATATCTTGACATGTAACTGAAATCCATGATAGTACCACATACCACTATAACACAACCGGGGTCACACTTTACTACAAACAGTATAGATGGTATTAGATCGTTAACTAATTGGATCCCACTAGAAGTTATGTGTTTTTTGGGCCTAGGATAAGACATTTGCTTCACTGGTCATGGGTTAGATACATGTTTCCCGATATTAGATTTAGGGTAGAATTAAGGTTAGGGTTAACATGTTAATAATGACTAATGCATATATGTGTCAGGCAGGTAGAAGATCAATGGTCAGCATCGATCCCTAGTCAATGTGACTTTGCGTTTGATAAATTTGAATTTTCATTGTTTTCAGAAATCTCCAACGCAGGTTCGAGTCCGACCAGAAACATTGCTTAGTACCTATTAATATGAGTTATTTCACTTGTACGTATCGCTATACTGGGTTGTGACTATGAATATGTAGTTATAATAAAAATTTCAGAATTAAAACTTTGCAGTGATGATTTACTATAAGCTAGCATTCTGCAGTTTCAAAAAAAAAAAAGTTACCTATATTGCCTTGTACACACCACCTGGTCCAAGAAGTTTGGAATATCAGGCAGATAAGGACAAGAATCAATGTCCAACTCATCTTGCGTATTCCCTTGCAAATAAGAGAAACACTATCTATAATTATGCTTTCAACAGCATCATTGTGACACGAGTTTACATGACCCGTGCAAAATTGTATTTACAAAATAATGAAAATGGCTGCTATTCTTCACATGTTTTTCTAAAACAATGCAAGCACAAAAATAAAATATTCTAATTCTGACATCTTGAATGTTATGAATGTCCCCTATTTTCACTTTTTCATTTTCATTATACAATTATTGTTTTATTTGATTGCTTTGTTACGTGTAAAATATGGGCTTATGTACGTCAATCATGATTCACTGACAAAAGAATAAAGTCCGAGCAAAAAGTCAATATTGTACCTGATGAATATGTGAACTCATGCAGACAAAATTAAATCAAATTGACTATCAGGGCATCGTAATTATCTGTGAAATAATTAATAAGTGCCAGACACAGATCAGGGCTACCTTATTAACTAAACCTACATATCACATAATAAATATACATGCAATCAATGTGATAAAACATCCTACCCACAGCCAATGTTACATGTATTCAGGTTTCTATTAGTTGAACTTACACCTCACTCATACTAGCTCATTTACAGCAGAATTTGCACCTCGTTTATACTCAGGCCCGGGGATACTGTCTTTCGCTGTGACTGTAAATATGTGCCGACCCATGCATTTTACCATATATAGGATATCTTTTTCATGTTTATTTAACACTTTTTACCAACAGATGAGCTTTTTGCAAATACATTTTAACCATGGGTATCTATTTTCAATAAATGATTATTTTCCGCACAAAATTCGGCATTTTAGGGTGCAAGTTTCCAAGATTCTGAAGATCTTGTTTACTGATTTGCCCATAGGGTGTAGATTTGGTTGTAGAATTCTAGGATTTTTTACCATGGGGTGTGCTTTTTGCAAATAAATTTTACTATGGTGTGGTACTTACTCCTGATACTGCAAGTGTTGATGCAAACACGTGACAAACTAGTCTGTAATATGTTTAAAGAAATCTAGTATATAGCTAATAATAAATATAATTTAATCGGAATCTTGCATTTTAACTACAAATAATTTCCATTCTTATCACAAGACTTTCATACATCTTTTCTGAAATGCCAGGAAGAAGTCACACGATCACTTGACATCAAAATGTACGTCATAAGTTGGAGGAAGATCATGTATCCCATTTCTCAGTTCTTGGCCTGAGAACTAGTATATTTTCCCTCTTTCATCTTTCTGGCTATAGATCCAAGATCTAATAATTGTCCCACCTAATATTGTGATAATTATTAGAACAATATTCCGTAACGGGCTGGGTACAAACATGCAATTTAGAATCTAAAATCATGTCAATTAATAAAATTTGTGGAGGATTATTGAAAGAAAAAATTGGTTTATTGATCAAAAATCCAGATCCTTTCAAAGCAGACCCGTCAAATGAGGGGGTATGTTGAGTACGAACGGCATGTTAAAGATCCCGGGTTCGATCCTGGGCTTGTATACATGCCTTCCAAGGTAAAATATATTATCCCCGTGGCTCGGATGACTACGTTAAATGGCGGTCCCGTATCTGTGAGGTATATCTCACAGGGACGTTTCAAGTTTGTAGATGCAAGAGGTTTTGACTCATATTTTTTGGAAAAATTAAAATTCGAAAAACTCAATTTTTTTCCAAAAATGGCATAATTAGATCATGTGACCAAATTCAAACTATTTAACCTCATGATTTATAAAGTTTATAGTATTAACTTTTTTAAAATATATACTTTCATATATCTATCTCCTCATTTTAATTACTAAAACATAGGTTGCAATGCACATACCCCTCTTGGTATCTTGAGTACTTAAATTACTACTACAAGTTAAAACAAAATAGCCACAAATGTTTTATATATTTTTAATATAAATAAATTATGTTTTCCAAATATCTCATTGTTTTACCTTTTCCATTTAAACCGTAGGCTACGACTACGGTAAAAAAGATTTTCAAAATTTCCTTATGCCTCATTACTGCTTGTAATTTATGCGGAAGGAAAATAAAATTCAAATATAAACAGAAATAAAACTCTAACAATTTCTTCTAACTAATATCTGATGCACGAATTGTTTGATAAAACTGAAACTTATTACCAGATATTAAAACTGAAACTTATTACCAGATATTAAAACTGAAACTTATTACCAGATATTAAAACTGAAACTTATAACCAGATATTAAAACTGAAACTTATTACCAGATATTAAAACTGAAACTTATTACCAGATATTAAAACTGAAACTTATAACCAGATATTAAAACTGAAACTTATTACCAGATATTAAAACTGAAACTTATTACCAGATATTAAAACTGAAACTTATTACCAGATGTTAAAACTGAAACTTATTACCAGATATTAAAACTGAAACTTATAACCAGATATTAATAACAAATGTAGAAAACTACTTCATACTATTCAACCTAGTACTCCTAGACAAATTATGTTCTTGATTTAATACATAAATGAACATAATGGACTAAATTTACAAATATCAATACTTATAAGATTTGATAATAAATTTAAAATGGAAACAAAAATATAAATCTATCAATTTCTTTTAAGGATTTGATACACGAAACTTCTGCTAAAATACGACTTATTAAAAGATATTAATAACAAATATTAAAAAAAGAAAACAAATGAAACTAGATTCAATCCATTAGCCTAGACTAATTATCCTTTTGTTCAATAGCAATATAATAACATAAACTTTTTGTTAAAGTTATAGACACGGCTACTCACTGTACACGTTGTGATGAGAACCTAATAAGAAGAATTGTCTAAAACTGACAAGGAATCTCGCTGATTCTATGTATTTAGAATAGTTAGTTCCCTACGTATGTAGAATGGTGAAAAAACATATGTAAATAGAAATTTTCGTTATGCAGGCATTAATCAAATATTATATAGTATTAATGTTCAATAAATAACAAACGAGTGATGTGGGCTATAATACCGAGCAAACTTTATTAGACCATTAACATTGGGTGTTATGATTAATAAAAACTGAACGGGACAAAAACGTATTATCTTGAAAAAGAAACAGAGATGTTGTAGGCGAACTATTTCTCAAATGATGCCACGTCACGCTACCAACCTTTTCATGCTACTTAATGCACAAACATTTGTTAGAGTACACCCTATATAGACTAGAGCTCCTTTACAAAAGGGTCTATCTTTTTTCCGAACACAAAGAGATATGGCAACAAGGCTGCTACCACCCCACTTAGTGACCATGTATGACTGAATTTATATAAAATATAATTTATGTTAATGTATAAATGGTGTCTTACAATTAAATTCCAGAACATTGCATAGCCTGGAAAGAAAAAAGTAGTTTTTCATGTGTGCCAGGAATGTCACTGTATAATACTGCATTAAAAAAGCTTGGCTAAACTATTGTATTTCATTGAATATAAATGAAAAGCATATTAAGCATATGATTTTAAAGTACTAAAGATTAAGATATTATCATTCATGAATTATTGATATGTTCTCAAATCTAATGAAAACAAAACAAACGCGTCTATATAACGTAATGTGTTCCCCGGATGCTTTACACGTGTAGAAGATTCACTAATTTTATTTTCAACATATAGTAGAGACAAATCTAGGAGTGCCGTGACCAACTCACTGTAATCAAGGTGGTTTTGATATCTATCGGTGAATTGTAAAAAAATGGCGGAGGTAAACCTCACAAAAATGTGGGCTACCTCCACCAGGTGGCGCTATTCAAAATGGCCACCTGTTGGCCCCATGGAGGTTAATTGTTGCAACACTCAGAAGTATGTTTTTGGGTGTTGATAAGTTTATGTAAAGCTAATCAGATAATGTAAGATTAAAATTTCAAAATGGCCATCACTAAAATCCAACATGGCCGCCAGAAACTCGGAACGTTTATATCTTGGCTTTCAGTTATTGTATAAATGTAATTTAGGTGACAAGAAATGGTTTTATGTGGAAAGCAAATTCATTTGATAACATTTAAACAGTGACAGGGTATACTGTGAAGAAATAACAGCTATTTTTTGTAGCGATATTCAAAATGGCCACCAGAATCCACATAATTCAATTGATAATTGCCATTGGGAAATCAATGGCTAGCCCATTGAAGTCATAACAGCATCCAAAAGTAACTTTGGTTCTGATGATGCATGTTTAATAGAGGTAACAAGTTAATATTGGATTGTAATTTCAAAATGACTGCCATTATATTCCAATATGGCTGCCACAATATTAATAGTTTATCTCAGAAAAAGTTTTATAAATTACACCGATGTCAGACACATATGATTGTGCTTCAATGTGATATTTTTCCATTGCTACATTGCAAGTATTGAGTACTGCCAATTGTCATCAGAGTCTAAGAATGAATTGCATGCGGAGTCCGATTCACTTAAATAATCCGAGTCTGTATCTTCTGCAGTGGTTGAAGTTCTTGATTCCTTAAATATATTGCATAGCCTTTCATGTAGACCAGCCTTGTGGTTGACAGCTTTCATCGGTGAGCTGCCGTCCACGGTCAAGTGGAGATGATGTATTATCAGCGTTTTCATATTTAAGTTTAGTATGTAGTCCAGACTGTCATATCATTTATTGTAAAATATCATAAGCTCTGGTTGTGTAATACTACACATATAAGCAGAAAAAATCATGCAAGTCCCTAAAAGGTGCATGTCAATATATACTTAATTGCCTTTGTTAATATATGCTATTTTGGTATATATGGGTGTACATTTGATACTGGGTGAACATTTCAGTGATACTGGCCTGGATAAATATTTGATACTGGTATGGGTTAATATTTGATACTAGGTAAAAGGCAATGGTGTAAACTGAAAAAAAGAAAAGTTATAACTGAATAAGGTTTAAAAACATCCTAAATGGACTGAGGTCAGTCTAAGTTAATTTGTATGCACACCTGATAATTAGCCATAGTGACCTTCAGCCGTGGGAATCAGCGTCAGGAGAAATTCTTCTTCGTGTTTCTCCATTTGCTTGCTCTGGATTGGGCAAGGCTTGAGCTGAACTAGCTTGTCTTTGTATAAATATCTGATGGTGAATTGTGTTACTAATTAAAAGGAACTGCCGAGTGATTCCATCAGGGAGCAAGCTTCTTCCGGCTATATATATTGGAATATAATAGCAGCCACTTTGAAATTACAATCTCATATTATCTGGTTACATCTAATAAATATCATCTGAGCCAAACTCTTACTTATGGATACTGCTGTGACGTCAGTGAGCCACACCAAGGCAGCCATTGATTTCCCAGTGGCAATTATGTGAATTCTGGTGACCATTTTGAATAGCGCTGCAAAAAATGGCTGTTAATTATTTCTTCACAGTATACTCTGTGACTGTGTAAATGCTATCAAATGAATTTGTTTTTCACATAAAACCATTTCTTAATTGTCACCAAAATAGCATTTATACAATAACTGAAAGCCGGGATATACATTCCGCGTTTTTGGCGGCCATGTTGGATTTTAGTGGCGGCCATTTTGAAATTTTAATCTTACCGTATTTTCTCAGATAATCGCTCTGGGCGATTGTTAAAACAACTGCTTTTAAGGTCGGCGATTATTAGAAGGGGGCGATTAATTAATAGAGAGAGGGCGAATATTAACGTATTTGTACTCCTGGAATTAATATTTCTTTAGGGGTTTAATCAATTTAAGCAAAAGTCAATTAATAAAAAAAAAAGTTCCGAGACTAAATGAAAAGTCTTAATTCATTTGAAACTGAGTTACATATAGATGTAATGGAATGAAAGACCCATCATGGGTAGATGTCGTAATCTAAAACGAGACTGCATTTACTAAGTCATTTTTTCAATCGTGTCTGAACATACTTAATTATATAAACGTATAAATGAAAAAGTGCATTTTTCCAATTTAAAAAATATTTTCAGGATGTGAATGCAAACTATTATCATCAAAAATTTTCCCATAAAAATATGGCGCGATGCAGCAGACTGCTGGAAACGGTGTTTTTGTGGTTTCACAAATGTGATTTATGCTTATTAATGCATATTTTCCTTTTTACTTTGCTGCAATTATTTTTTCTGCATGCGCAGCATAACAAAACTTGCCACAGATATAGAATTTGACATTGTAAACTATTTCTGTTCAAGCAATATCCAAAATGTAGTCAAAATGCCGCTAAATCAAAGATGGTCGCCAAAGATTCAGTGTTCTTACAAAAGGATATCTTAATCTGACATCTGTAATATTCCTAAAGGGTAAAGAAGCACACAATGTAAAAGTAAGAACTGCCACATGCACAATTTTCGTCCTTGTAGGACATTCAATATATGGCTGCCAAATACAAGATTGCCACGATGTAGACATATATTGTTTTTACAAAAGTGTGGTTTAAGATGGTGTTGTAATAGCTGAATGATAATTGGCATTACTGTCCACAGTTGTGTGGAGCCCCTTGTATTATGTAAATTAGGTACCAAGTTGTATAGAGTGTTATGTAAATAGATAGGAGTTGAAGAAAGCATCAGTTGAGATCTGCTGCTCCTTGTGAGAAGAAGTTATAACTTTTTACCAAGGAAGAATATTGGATGTAGGAAAGACTAGTTATAAGTTTATACCAAGGAAGAATATTGGATGTAGGAAAGACTTTGTGGGATGGTTGCAGTATGGTCTATAGTTATTGGTGAAAGTTCAAGCGAGAATTTCCAGAGGTGTGATACAATATGGTTGTTGTAGTGAGAACAAGAAGGCGAGGGTGAATGGAAAGACTTTTATATTGAGAGACTAATAGATTGTTTGTACAAGTATTTCGGTTTCCTATTTTAATTATTCTCATATCAGTGTGTAGAATACTAGTGAAAAATGAAAAATACAAAAAAAATATAAGAAACTAATGAACTCGTTACAGATGGATGCTTTTGTTTTGGCCCAGATGAAGTTCGAAAAGCTAGTAAAATGATATATCTTACTTAAAATAGAATAAAAAGTACTGAGTGTGTGCACATGATGTTGAAAAGAGAAAACAGAGGGACACTAGATATGTTGTAAAATCACTAGTACTACTGAACAAGGTTGGAATATTGTGATGTGGTCAGATGTGGTGTGGGCAACTCGTAACAAAAAATTACAAGATATGCTACAAAAGATGTAAAACAAAGTGGCACATACTAAGGGCTCATAAATAGCAATGTAAATCAAATGCATAGGGATCTTAAATGGAGTAGACTTCAAATGTGCCCTCATGAAAAAATGTATTTACAATGTTTCAGATAAAGTTGTCAAAGTTCAGGATGTGCACAAAAAAGCAACAAGGCAAGTGAGAATGATCTTTATGTAACTCAGGTAAATACCAACTATGGATGAAAAAACTTGCTTCTATAGCAACTTGCTGCAATGCTCTTCGAAATTATTAGAACATTTCTCCAACAAAGTCATGTATTAGGACATTTGGACCTTGCAATAAAGCTCTATATAGAATTCTACAGAACATTATCATAAGAGATAGTTTATTTTATTTGGAAACTGCAAAACTTATATTGGTGACTATTCATGATCATTCCAACATACTTGAAGTTTTACTACACTTCTCAAACTAAAGTAAAATACCTCACTAACATTTGTTGCACATCTTGATGGCATTTACTTTGTTATACATGGATCCAATTGAAACAAGTTATAAAGTCTAGTTATCTCCTAGTTTTCAATTTAAATTAACATGCTCAACATGTTCTACAGAGACATATGTGTGAATGCTAGCAGTGTCAGGGTCTCTTTCTTTAGAGGCAGTGAACTGTGAATCATTTGAGTCTGTAGCATTCAGATCTTTCAACTTATCTCCACTAGCCTTACTTTTTGAATATTTGTCATAAATGTGTTGATTATTTTCATCAGTATCACTCTGAACTCCATTTTTGTCGCCATGGTATTCATAATCAGTAGTGTTTTTATCTGGGATATAATGATTATAATTATCATCTCCAAGAGATCCATCTTTGATACCATGACAATCATCAACATGGTTACACTGATCATCTAAATGATTGACATCTCCATTCACATTAGAATTACTAGCACCTAGCTGACTGTCCTCAAGTTTTCCATCAACATTTCCTAGACTACCATTTCTGTGACTACATATGCTGGGGGTGTATTCTTGGCTGTGGTCATTTGATATTTGGTTACCATCTTGAATTGTAGTTTTATCATTGGTATCTGATTCTAAGCTATCATTGCTTGCACCACTTGGATTATCATTAGAATGTGCTTCCAAATCTTTATCATTATTTACAGTGTTTAGGTACTCAGAAGTATTTTTGCAATTGTTATCACTGCTGTCAGATTTCAGATTTTCTGCTGAAGCAGAATTTAAGATGTTTGAATGGTTTCCATGTGAAGCTTGTATGCTATCATGCAAAATGTCAGCGCTACTAATGTTCTTGTTGTTTTCATGTTCAGAGGATTGGTTCCTGCTGCTGCTAGACATATTAGATGTCTGACTTTGTAAACTTTCTTTGCTGTTTGATTTTACACTAAGTTTGCTATCACAGGAACTTCTTAAGTTATTTCTGCTGTTAGATCGGACCTTCTGCATGTTTCCAGAAGGAGGTCTATCGAAAACTTCAGATTTGCTGCTTTTATCTGAATGTTCACTTCTCATACTTTGACTTACATTTGATTTATCACTTGTAACACTTGAGTTGCTATCATTTCTACTGATAGACTTAGCTCCTTGCAAGTTTCCACTAGGCAGTTTTTTAGAAAATTCAGACTTTCTACTTTTATCTAAATGTTCACTTCTGACACTTGAAACACGATTATCTCTTGAAGTTTGAGATTTTTGACTTGCATTTGATTTCTCACTTGTAACACTTGTGTTACTATCATTTCTACTGATAGACTTAGCTCCTTGCAAATTTCCAGAAGGGAGTCTTTCCAAAAATTCAGATTTGCTACTTTCATCTAAATGTTCATTTCTGTTACTTGAAACACTATTATTTCTTGAAGTTTGAGATTTTTGACTTGCATTTGATTTCTCACTTCTACTGTCACTTCTATCTAAATGTTCACTTCTGACACTTGAAACACTATTATTTCTTGAAGTTTGAGATTTTTGACTTACATTGGATTTCTCACTTCTAACACTCGAATTGCTATAATTTCTACTGATAGACTTAGATCCTTGCAAGTTTCCAGAAGGAACTTTTTCAGAAAATTCAGACTTTCTACTTTTATCTAAATGTTCACTTCTGATACTTGTAACACTATTACTTCTTGAAATTTGAGATTTTTGACTTGCATTGGATTTCTCACTTCTAATACTTAAGTTGCTATCATTTCTGCTGATAGACCTAGCTCCTTGAAAGTTTCTGGAAGGAGGTCTTTCAAAAGCATCTGACTTGTCACTTCTATCTAAATGTTCACTTCTAAGACTAACAACACTGTTCTTAATTGATTTCGTTTGAGATTTTTTACTTCCAATGCTTGAGCTGCTATCATTTCTACCAACAGATGGAACCCCTTGCAAGTTTTCCAAAATGTTTGACTGGCCACTTTTACCTAAATGTTCACTTCTGATACCAGACACACTATTACTTCTTGATGTAGGTTGAGATCTATGAATTTCATTAGGTTCTTTGTTTCCAGGACTTAAATCACCATTGCTTCTTGAGCTTTTGCTCCGAAGACTTGAAACACTATCACTTCTTAAATTTTCGGATGCTTGACTCCTTGTATGTTCACCTGTAACACTTGGAACACTACCCTTTCTTGAATTTGTTTGACATTTAGGAGTAGATTCTTCACTTCTAACACTAGCAGCACTACTACATTGGGAAGCTGAAATATTTTCCTTTGACGAAAGGCTCTTATCAAAGGTTTTGGCAAACTTCTTTTCGTCATCTGAAGTTGATTCGTGAACTGAAGGATTTTTCACATTTTCTTTGGATCCCAAGTTTTTCATATTGTTCTTCAAATCTATACATGAAGCATTTTCATTATCTGTTAAAGATTCAAAAGAATTATTAGAACCAAATTGTTCTTCATACTCTGAAGTGCTCAAGTTTTCTTCCTTATTGTCATTCAGTTTATCCATATCATTTGCATGGAAGCTTGTTGAACTCTGCTTTTGTGAAGCAATGTTATGTTCATCGCTGTTCTCTACACAGTCATCAGTTTGTGCTAGTTGCCTTGAAGACTGTGGTTTTGAAGTTTCTGACAAAGAGTATTCATGATTCAAACTTATTTTACTACTATCTTTGCTTTTGTTGCAGAGTCTTATTTCTGAATTTCTTATTTTCAAGTCATTGTTGCTGTTGGCACTCAGTGATCTTTTAATAGATTGTCTGCTTGGAATATTTTCATGCATTATGTTTTCATTGTCACTGTTGGAACCAGTGCTAACTTGTTCACTACTTATATTTGATCTCATGTCAAAAGGCTCAAGGGCATTATTTTTGAGTTCATCATGTTTTGATAGAGATCTTGAATCTGACTTCAAAGATGCTGTACTACTTTTTTGACTATCACTACTAATATAATTATCAATAGGTTTCTTCTGATTATTATACTTAGTTTCTGCTGACTGTTTTGGAGAAATACTGTTCTGATCATCATTTGACTGTCTGGAGAAATTACTATGCTGATGGTTACTGGAAGTATTGGAAACGATGCTTTGGCGACCATCATCGAAATGATTTGGTTGCTTTGAACAATTAGAAACAAGACAGTCATCTTCAATATAAGTTTGCCTTTGTGAAATATTATGTTGATTACTAATGGAAACAACACTTTGATGATCTTCAAAATCAGATGAACAATTACTGTGGTTCTTTTTGTCGTCCTCTTGCAATGGAGATTGGCTATGACATCTGTCATCATCATCATTTTTTATGGAAGACTTACTTTTACTTCTGTGGTCATAATCATCACTACCAGAAGTCTGACTATGACACCTACTTGTACTTTCTAGTCTAAAGATATTATTACTTGGTGGCTTTCTTGAAGGTCTTTCGTCAATATCTGTTACCTCATCACTATCTTCTAAATAAACAATAACTTCATCGTTAAATTCAGAACTGGACTCATCTTCAAATAGGTCACTGTATTTTTCATCATCTTCATCACTACTGTATCGGTATGACTTTATAGTACGCTCACTTTTTTGGGAAATTCTACTTTCTGTTCGTGATGGAGTCCTGCTAGAATAGTCTCCAGGATATGTAGCTCGGCTTTGGTAACCACTCCTACTTCCAGTACCCCATAAAGCTATGCCACATTCACTTTTGGAATATCTAAGTGAAGAGTTAGCATCACTTCTGATGGTGTTGTTAAAGTCATGCTGTGCTTCGCTTGCAGAATTTATATTTGGAAATTTATTTGAAGACTGTTTTTCAACAGGTGCATCATAGAGGGACGAAAGTTCAGATCTACTCTCAGAAGATTTTTTCTGAAAAAAATTAGGTTGAGAAATAAGTAACAATATTAAAAACGGTTGTAGCTTTAACAAGACAAGAAATCTTGACAATTGTGTTCTTTGTTAGATACAAGAAAGTCATTTGACATGCTTGATAGGAGGAGTATAAAAATTGGTTGTTTTTTATTATGGCGTCATGTAATTTCAGATGTTTCACAGAGTTTTAAAAGGAACTTTCTAAGTTTGAAAAAAATAATCATGATAGCTTGTACATTTCGTAAATATCACAACAATTGATGAAAATGACAGTTTTTCATTTAGGACCCATGCAAAATGTCTCCTGAAACCTAAATATTTATAAGAAATAATTATACCATTTTAAAAATATATATTAACCACCATTGAGTTTTGTTGTGAATTTCATGAAATATGGATTTCAATTTTTGTTCCACGTAGCAAACTTGTTTTATTAATGGTACGAAATATTTTAACAGAAATTATATCAGATCATGTCTCAACAATGATTAATGGAAATAAAATTTGATATATTGCCTACTTAGGTATAATACAGTTTTCAGAGTCCTCATTCCAGCATGAATCAAGATCTAATGCCACTCTTAGGGTAAAGAATAATTGCCAGGCATTATAACTATTTTTTACCTGTTTCAATCTAGTAAACCTTTCAGCTTTTGTTGGATTCCCCATATGGAGACCCTCTTTTTTATAATACTGGATATATGTCTCTGTGTGTAGCATAGTGCCAACATGGCGGGAGTAATTCTGAACTTTTCCGTAGTTTGCAGTGTTTCTTATCTTTGTGCTGGGACGATAGCGATGTATAGTATGTAACTTCTTCACTGGCAAACTCTCCTGAAAAAAAAATATCTGTACTGTAGCAACAATGGTAATGCAGAGTGGCAGCGGCAAGGCAAAACTGATGTATTTAAAATATTCAAGAGAACATCAAATTGCTGGAAATTGAATGAAACATTCAAAAATTTCTCTTTGCCTTACGGATTAGATTTGTGGTATTTTGGTGATCCTAGCTGCAGATAGCCATATAAATGTTTTCCAGTTATGTAGAATCCAGTTTTGCAATTAAGGGAAATATGTATTGACACAAAAATGTTTAAACTTAATTTAGCATTACTTGAACTGCATAAAAGTAGTCACTTGTAAAATGTATGTTGTTAAAAATGCTTTTACAAATTTCCAAAATCAGATGTTCATGTCTTTAGTATCTGTACAATACTTACAAACACTTCACTAGCATACTCAGTCAGTCTGTCGGCATCTTTGTATAAAACAATCCTTCGTGAATTCTTTTTTAGCTTTGGCAAAATTGGTACGTAACAGCTGGAATCACTTCTGTAGAAGAACAGAACATGAGTTAAGACACTAAATGTAAATCAGTTCAGCAATAATTATAATCTCAGCCAAACGCTTAAAAGGTAGCTTTTAAGTTTTATTGGTCAAACTAGACATCACTATCTGTGCATAGTACTTACAACATGTTTGTCTATGGGTTATTGCAATGCATTCATACAAAACATTTGTCATGTCTAATGCCCATCCAATGTGTAGGATCATATTTTTTTAACATTATTGATTTTTTACATTAAAAAAGAATAAAATACATCATGGATTAGAATCTGGTTTATCTGTGTTTTGGTCGGGTACTCTTATTCAAAATGACTGTATGTGCTGTCTGATGTGTTGGGGGCGGTCAATATGAAAGTGGGTACCCATGTTCCAACATGACTTTCAAAAAATCCCCTAACAAAGTGAATTCTGCAAAAAATACACTCCTAAGGAAGTGATTTTTTTAAAAAAATACACCCCTAAGGAAGCGCTTTTTTTGAAAAAATACGCCCCTAAGGAAGTGGATCACGTGATATGTTAACCCTGACCTGACCAATCATATGCCGTATTTTAAAAGGTCATTCTCAAAATAGCATCAATTCAGGAAGTAACTTTCATATGACGGGGAATACACATTCTGGTAAACATATTAAGTTTTCTTGACTGTATTTGCACCCCTAACGAAGTGAAATTTTAACGATTACCCTAACGAAGTGAAACTTCCAAACAACACCCCTTAGGAAGTGCCACACCTCCAAAAAACCAACCCTTTTCGTGATTTTAGCCAAAAAACAGACCCAAAGCACGTTACGCGCCGGCGGCCAAAATTATAAGTGATCTGCACTTTGAACTGTGTTTACCTTGTCTTGAATATGAAGCTGACCGGGTGAAAACTGAAGCTGTTAACACGAGACAAAGAAAAGTGTTACATACGATGACAATGCCTTCAGTACGACTATATACCCAGTCACTACGTGGATGGACATAATAAACAGAAGCACAAAAACCAAAGCAAGGAGATACTACCAAACAATGTAGCTTGAAGTAATTTTGAATTATTTTTGCATGATCCCTAACAACCCCTATCTATAACAACTACAATTTATGCCATGTATTGTAGTTTGAGTTGAATCATTTTGTATGATCAGTAAATAATCTACTATTTGTACACGCATTAATTTGCATCACAACCCAAAAGTACGATATACAATAAAATTGCATACAAAAAAAAACAGTAATAATTTGCTAACATTTTCTCTTTATCGTTCTTGGATTTCTTCAGTTTTCTTTTAGCAATTCGTTCCAATTCTGTTGCTTCTAATACTCTGTATGCCAAGTCATATTTATACTGAAAAAAAAGAAAATTATTACATATTTTTTCCGTACAATATGCTTTCTAATAATTGCTTGACTGCCATACCTGTCAACTTTGGAAAATGCCAGATAGGGAGATTTTCCCAAGGGAGCGATGATGTGCTAAAGGCAAGGGGGGTCCAACGGAACGCTCCCCCATAAATTTTCGAAAAAATGGCTTAATTTGATGCATTCTGAGCCATTTTGGACTACTTTGATAGTATTCAATGCATTTTTATTTTGACCTTTTAACTTATTTCATTAAAAATAACAAAAAAAATATTTACAGTCAGTGTCATTTATTGCACATGCCAATTTGGTGACTGCTATATGGCTTCCTTCGTATATTTCCGTGATATGAGCCGAAAAATTTTGCAAACATGAACATTTTGAAATCGGGAGATTTTTAATATGGATCGGAAGATGAGCCTCTGAATTGGGAGACGCCTGACGAGATCGGGAGCATTGACAGATATGGACTGCACATCAGTAATTATAATTCTTTCCAATAATTTTGTCCACACTACTAAAACTATAATAGTAAGTATTACCAAGATGCAATTGTTACCATGGCTGCATTTGGCTATCTAATGCCAAATTATATATATATATATATATATATATATATATATACATACATATACATATATACATACATATACATATATACATACATATACATATATACATACATATACATATA
>JAOXYB010022825.1:0-16771 GCA_028565635.1 Phoronis ovalis | reverse complement strand
CCCCCCCCGGGGGTTGCATGTATTTTCAAAAGATAAAGTGGTAAAATAGCAAAATGACTGCCAAAGCCACACGCTAAACATGGTGAAATGGAAACTTATTAAACGACATGTTAGATATATCAAATTACACCTGAATTTCTAAAGCTGCTTCAAGCTATACAAATCCCATGACTGGTTTAAAATATTTTAATCATTATCTTATTAAGATTTAAGTTAAGTGTACCTCAAATAAACCATGGAAAAGAAGATTGTGTATTATATAAGCACATTTTACACAAATTCATGCATAAATTAAAAGAACTTGAGTTCGATCCAATTCACAATTGCATTCAGAACCATAGCACTTGGCCTACATTGCACATTTTTAGTCAATGTAGCTATTTTTGTCTGTCGAAACATTAACGCTTTAAAACTTCTGTTTGATGGAGGCTGACATCTTGAATTTCTCTAAAGTGCATATTGACAAATATAATTAAAGAAATAATACATTTTAGCATATTTAGAATTTATTGCAAAGATAATAATTAAAAAGATTCAATATTAAAACTAAATATATTAAAGTAATGCATTACAAATAGCTAATTAAATGTTTTAGTTAGAATTTAGAAAAATGTCCATGCCTTTGTTTAGTGTTAGTGTCACTCCATATTTTTGTAGTTATCTCCCGACATTCCAGTATTTATGTAGTAACCATCAAGGCTGAGGTTGTGTGAAATCTTATCTCCTAAAAACATCTAATGTTTGGCTTGATTACTTCAAAATGTTGACATGAGTTTCGGGTAGGTATCTAGCTGTTTAACAAACTTGATATAAATACGTCAACAAGTATACTAATATCATGGAAATATTTAGTTTAAATGTGCAAAGCATCGATAACGGATATAAACACAACTTGATCGCCCCATATGAACTCAGATTGCAGTTCTTTGAATGAGTATAAAAATCTATAAGGCTACTTAAACTTAAGGTCAGGCCTACGTTCTGACCCATCCTAAACCTAAATTGATGTATGAAGGATGACACTGTCTTCTTCACCTTCACAACTACTCACTATTTGTATTATTTTCGTTATATGGACACTATGTTAGAATTCTCTACTTGATACTATTATGTTCATGACATTCTGCACTAGCTCTAAATAATCTGCGAACAGTCATGGAAACTTGCATAGCCAATTACAGTGAAAGTGCCCAAACTTGGAAATCTATGTAATTCCTGTCGTATGAGTTCATATATCAGCGTCCAGATACTCTCTGATTATCCAACTTCAACTCCCACTACTTCTATGGCTATCTGCAACAGAACTCCTGCGCTGGCACCCAGAGGGATGGGGTACTTGCCAAAAAACTGGTTTGGTGTGTGAGGCTCAGGGTAAAACAAGCTTACTGCATGGTAAAGACTGAATACAGGAGTTTCAAATGGTGAAGGAGTAGTTGAAGTTGAAGTTGGATAATCAGAGAGTATCTGGACAGTGATGTATGAACTAATTCAGTAGAAATTACATAGATTTCGAAGTTTGGGCACTTTCGCTGTAATTGGCTGTGTAAGTTTCCATGACTGTTCGCACAGCTCACAAGTCAGATTATCAAGAGCTAGTGTAGAACGTCATGAACCAGGACTACACCTGGTTAGTTAGTAACAATGTCCATGTATCAGTAGCAACTTGTTTATTAGTAAAAAAACAACAAAATATAATACCTTAGTCTTAGAAAAACTTCATCTGGATCTGCCGAAAAGTAACATAACTGCTGTGAGTGCCATCAGAAGTACCATTATCAAGGACATGTATGCTATGTGCCTTTCATTGATAAGAACATTCTTAATCAGTAGGTGGAATTCATTTTTCATTGCAGACAAGGTTTGCGACTTCAGACCCAGACGGGCGAGAATGGCAAAGTTAAGATATTTTGGGAACAAGGTAAGAAACAGTATTTATTTATTTTAACAATTAATGTTGGACACCAAGCACCATTCAAGACCAAATTTAAACTAAATGATTATGAAAAGTGTGAGTGGTGAGATCTGATTCATTTTGCACTAAAAAAGAAAAATTTGAGGAGGGGAATAAAAGAGCGAGAAAAACATAGTGAGGACTTTCTAAGGAGTATAAACCGGAACATTCTAAAGAAAATAAATACCTGGTTAGTATTAAACATATATTTTAAGCAATGTAAAATCACTGCTTGTTTAGTACCCAGCATTTGAAATTTTAATGGAAACATCCTGCTAGCAAGTAGACTGAGTGTTCTTAAATGAATTTCCCTGCCAGAGGTGGTCTATGAAAAACAAAGAAGATTTTTTTTATAGTTTTTAAATTATTTCTTGTTTTTGCTTTTATTAATTTTTTTTTTCTATTTTAGGAAACAGTGGTGCTCAAAGTAAAAAAAAGGTAAAAAAGTAAAAAGGTACTAATGGTGTTAAATGGTCTCTCTGACTTCTAAAGTGTCTAAAACTGTTGCTGTTACTAATTCAGAAAACTTGCCTGATTGTAATACTACATTAATAAACTCAGTGTAAGATGTCTTGATAGCTATCATATTAATTTCATTCTAATGTACAGAATAGAATATAAATTCCATTCTCTAGTTTATGCGCCTACATTGATGTCATTGCTATCAGGCTAAATAAGAAATTGTATCTTTCAAGATTTTTGTAAATTAGCCATTTTAAAACTCAAAATGGGGTTACCTGATAATGTTCTCTGCTTAAAAGTATAAGGTTTACTTAGGGAACACCATGTACTTATACTTATTTTGATCTTTGATAATCCTCTTAAAAATATTGTATTGGCTCACATCTGAATAACCCTGTACCTTCACACTTTTAAGGTGGCATATGGTTGTTCATAGGGCATCACTGTATTTTGGTTTAGAACAAATAAATGTAGATGCAAACTATTTATATTTTCAAAATTATGTGTTGTATTTAAATTCAAGCATTGTTGTTGCAAAATTCTTACCCTTAGTACACTGGCAATTTAATTATTCCAATACCCATTGCCTCAACACTGCTTGTGGAATGCTACAAATGTTAAATATTCCATGCAGTCATGACTCTCTGGAAACTTTTATTAATAAAAATTAGTCACGATAAAATTTGCTTGATTCATCGCAGTTTCAAGGTATTTTTTTTGCATAAAGTGCTAATTTATAAAACATTAGGGTTATGATATAGTGCAAAACCATTCAACACTACATCTATACCAGATACAGTTATAGTGCTGCATTATTAGTGGATAATTGTTTGCAACGATTAATACATTAGATGCAACTACTCATATGCCACCCTCACTTCCTGTGGTATTTTTTCATTTCACATTTAATTTTTATACTGAGACTAGAAATATGATTTAGTATGTACTGTACCGCATCTAAACAAATGTGGATACTTCGTCTTGTTCTAGCACAATTGTAAATTCTAATCAATACCATTAATACATAATAAAGAAAAAGAATTACAGTTTCATGCCATTTACAAAAAAAAATCATATTTATTTTTTCTGATTTTCAGTTCAGCTATAAAAAGAAGTCCCAGCCATTTCCCTTGAGGTCAAAAGTTCAACAAGAAGAACCAGCCAATGACCTCACAGTTACTAAAGCAGCTCCAAGGCAGCCCACTCAAGAACATAATAACAGAACTGTTATAGACCAGAAACAACCAGAGAAGAAGAGTATTAAAATTAGCAATGGTATTTCAAAGGCATCAGGGAAAACTGATTCGAAGCCAACAGAAGGACAGAAAAGTAAAATAATGAGTCAAAGGCCAAAGGTGAAATCTAACAATAAGGTTGGTGCTGGAACTATAACATTGACCCAGGATCAGTTAAATGCTATACTGGAAACAATTGGTAAAACAAATTCATCGGATAGTGCTCCAGTGAGGATCAGTATTGGTAAGTTATGAATGTAACATTGCTTTAACAATTTTTCTACTCCAGTAAGTCTTATAGGCTTGTTTCAATGATTGTTTGTTTTCATAATATGACTGAATTTATAGGAATGATAAAGCAAGTTACATCTGAACTTTAACAAATATGTAGAGGATGACGTGCTAATATCCTTAGTAAAAAATAAAACTTTGCCTGACAGAACTTATACAAGAACACTAGTAAGCTGATAATGTGATGTCCATATTAAATAAAAGTATAACACACATTTAATGTTCTCTGTGAATTTCAAACATACAAGTTGTGTTGTTTAATTAAGTACACTAGCACGATGCTTGATATCTTGTCTCTGAGTCTGCACAGGACATTTGAGGCATTTAATAATAAGTTTTTGTGTTCATAGATCAAGATACTCATGACATTCGTATAGAGGGCGACACTGATGAAGGCAGCAAGGATGTGCAGTCAGAATCAGCAAACCATGACAAGAAATCAACAGATAATAAAGATTTGTCATCAGAGAAACCGAATACCCATGAGGAGGACCAATCACCTAGTGGGGGTAATACTGAACGTGATATAATGGCATTGTTACGGAAAAATAAAAGTACTGAAGAATCTGAAGAAAGAGATAATACAGGAAATAATAATTATATGGACACTGAAAAAACAAGGGAAACACAAAGCAAACAAAAAACTGCTAAAACAGAAAAAGAGACAAAAAATAAAAGTGAAAAAGCCGAAAAGAAGGATGCCAAAAATGAAAGTAAACCATCTGATAATACTGACTCAAATCCTACAGTTTCTCCAAGACTGCCTATTGTTAAGGGTCACATGACAAAAGCTGAGATTAAACGACTTCAGTGGGAAATTGAACGAAATGAGAATGAAAAACTGTATAAACAAAGTCATGGACAATTTAAAAAGGTTGAAAGTCAGCAAAACCATTCTTCTGTAGTTCATAATGATGAGGGCCGTGTTCCACCAAAAGAGGCAGTTTCTGGTGTACCTGTCTTAAGTAAAACTGAGATTAAGAAAGCTCAATGGAACAGAGAAAGAAATGAGAATGAGAAAATGCAAAATCAGATGCGACACAGTCAAGAAATCCTAGAGAGGCAACCAGACAGACACAGTGTGCTGGCAGGGGGACAGACAGACGGGGAGATTCATAATTTCACTGCCAGTGTACAGAGAGCACCACTGAGCAAAATAGAGCTAAAAAGACTTCAGTGGGAGAAAGAAAAAGGTATACGTAAAAATGGAGAGTTGCTGTTTCTAATGTTCAAATTACAGCGACTTGTATGTCAATTTTTTTAATCTGTCTGCTCTTGGTTACAAAAGTTTGGGCTTTTAAGACCAGTTGCCATGCACAGCAGAAAACCATTATGCATGCAGAACATATATGTACCATACACAAATAACTCTGTACTGAGTATAATATTTTGATTTTCAGCTGAATTGGAAAAGGTGAATAAGGTAGCCGTGGATCCTTGGGGCCGACCTGGGGCAGGGGCTCCAGTCAGGACAGACTCTGGGAAAATATTGACAGATTACAGTTCTCGCTTGGTGAGTATTGTAGCATGATTAAAAGCTTATAATAAAATTGTTTGTCATTCATAACAATAATCCTGAACCATGCAAAAAAAGTGAATTGTATCAAACAAACTATATAATGATACTGAACAGTAGTGTATTTTGTCTTTATGGATACATTGGGAATAACTGCATCGTGTGTGATTCAGTTATTACTCAAAGTTGCTTGGTGTGATAACTGCTATAACTATCCCCGGGGGGCACTGCCATCCAAAGTGGTTATACGTACGTGCCGTCCTATGGTTTTTCAGGGTCCCTGCTTGCAACAGGGTATAGATTTAAGCCCTGGACGCTCGCAACGGGATATATTTTTAGCTCACTGCTAACAACAGGTCCTGAAAATCTAACAACGGGTCCCGAAAATCATGTTTGCTTATAAAGGGGTATCATGTTTTTTTACCATGGGTGTTACAAAAGGGTATGCTTTTAGCCATCTTTTCTTACAATGGGGTATGTTTTTAGCCATAGATGGCTTACAACGGGTATAGGGTTTTGAGGTCTGGGCCTCACTCCTGTACCATAAATTGTCCAAGTGCCCCCCCCCCGCAGGTAACTATCTGCCCCGATATCTGTCACTGATTAGCATTTAGTTTACATTAATGAATATAGGGTCTGTAGGATCATAATGTTGCATGCTAGTTATTGTGTAATTATCTTATAAAGCTGCCATCTCTCCACCCGGAGCTAACTGATCTGACAATACCTGTCAATGACTCGGAATCCGTCTTTAGTCTCTCAGATGATGTAAGTTCATTATGAAGAGCACACTGGTTGATGGCACTGATGCACATTTTATAAGTTTGTGTGGGATATTTAAACAATGTTTTTGTGGCATTAAAAAATATTTGTTTTGTTTGCAACATTTATGTATTAAATAGATTTTTCAGCAGAGCTTATGCTCTATTGTTTTATCTCTGTAATAAAGTTGAAATATGTTTTTGTTTTGTATCTATTGTTTGGATTTTAGCTCAATAGGCTTGATTTGAGAGTGTTTTCATTTTTAAATATTTTTTTAAATATTATAGTGTGTCAAAAACAGTTTTAAAAATGGTCTAAAATATTATGTATAAATATCCAAATTCTGTTTTTGTATAAATAAGTCTCTTAATGTAATGAATACAATGGGCACATATAATTTGAATAGTGCTTATTAGTAATTCTGCTGTTATTTGTTTCAGGAACAAGTGCTGCGGACGTCCCTGGAAAATAATAAAAAAACGGACAGTGCTGTCACCTATACAGTAAATGGTGCTCCGTTACACCCAGACACTGCTGCCACCTATACAATAAAGAATGAACCAAGTCCTCGACAAGATATGTCTACTGTTCCAGCAGCCATGCGATCTCATTTCATGTTAGGGGTTGGTTAAAATCAGCATTAGTTACCTTAATTACTGCATTCATAAGCTGAACCACTGATCTGTTAATGTCAATCCAAAAAAACATTAATGATTTCACAATCGAATATAACATGATGTGAAGATTACGTCAAACGGCTATTAAATATGACGATTATTTTGCATTTCCCTGATGTCATTTTATATGTGTATGAATACTGATCAGGTTTACAGGTTAATACAGAAATGCTAAGCCAAATCACAGGGACATCACTTTTAGAGCTTGCATTTTCAACCTGATCCACATGTCATCATAATGGTTTTAAAGTTTTACTATTCCCACTTTTAAAAACACTATCAGCAGTTATAAAGAGACCTTTGATGATGTACATTAAACTGTAGTTGTGGCTAAGGAAAGAGGGTTGGAGGTTGTTTAAAAAAAATAGAAATACAGGTGGTTGGTCTTCAATCAATTTGTGTACATATATTTTAACAGTATTTATGAAATATGTTGCTGGTAGTGGGGCCTTCTAAAAATTGCCTCTCCTCTACACTAAAAGTGGAATAGTTAGCTGTAGCTACATGTATAATTTTATGTGTTCAATAAGTTGGCTTTAATCCTCATCATGATTATTATACAGGGTGTTGCTTCAAATGACTTTGGTACTACAACAAAAGAAGAAGAGAGGAAGAAATGGCTGCAAGACCTTGGTAAGTGTGGGCAATTGCAATATAAATTAATCGTCAATTTGCATGAGCATGCCTTTCAGTATCATTGTTGTATTTAAACTGTAAACGTTTGTTAGTATAGGTCCTAGTAAATCAAAGAAATGAGATTTCGGGCTATATTTCTATGTTGTTTTAAATAGTCCCAACCCAGTGAAAGATGGCTCCCTGGTTAAGCTTTGTATGCATCATAAGCATTAAATACGATATCTGGCTCAGCTGCTTGTTTGATGATGAGCTCATGATTTCATTACTACTCAGGAAACTAGCATGCTTATACTGCCACACTTAGCACTAATAACACAAAATGCTGATTTAGCACTAATCACACAGATGCTGATTATTGACTGTTTTGATTTGAAAATATAACTACATGTTCCCACATACCAGGAGAGGAACTGTTGCAAAGTCAACATTATTATAAGTTTACAAATTAAATGTAACTGAATAGTTTGAAAAATTGACCTTTAATCTTTACCTTTATGATGATAGAAAAACAGCGAGAAGAAAAACGCTTGCTGAAGGAGCGGAACAAACAGGAGGGTCAAAGTCAAGAAACTTGGGCGGATCAGCTTGGACAGCATAAACCGGCCGAGTTAGCAAAGCAGTCAAATGTCACAAGGGATGATATAGTGATGTCAGGACAGGATACCGCTAGAGATAATAGGATAAGCAGTGCTCCCATGGCAGTGGAAGTCGATTCAAGCTCAGCAGCAGAAATGTGGGTAGAATGATTTCTGTAGATGACAGTATTAATAACATTTTAGAATAATATGTAAAGAATACATAAGTATACTTAGAGTTTTAATGTTCAGAGCTGCTTGTACTTTTGGAAATTTGGCATTCATAACTTTCACTGTAATACCAAAAACTGGTGTTAGCTAACTTAGTTTGGCGAAGTTCTAATATCCACATGTCACTTGGAGCACTAGGTATAACTCTGACAGTATGCATGTTTAGTGTTAACAGTAAAATCAGTCCCCTTTTGAACTAGATATTGTTATTCATCACAGTTAGAAGTATGACTAGTGAATAATGTTTCTGCAAGATATATCTTGTATTACAATCTTAGTTTTCTTTTATTTTCATCACATAAGTCTTGGTACGCATAGACACAGGTTACAAGTTTTTACATTACAGCAGAGTGTATAGATTTGTGATATTTCAGGACGCATGCTAGAGGTCAGAACTTAAACCTCAACCCTCATACGCAGCGAGAGTTAGAGGAGCAGAGAAAGCGCCATCTAGAGCATCAGAAAGCCATACAGGCACAGGTTGAGGAAAAGCAACGACTGAAACGGGAAGAAACAGAGAGAAAAGCACGTGAGGAAGCCGAAGAGGAGAAAAAGCTGGCAAAGGAACGGGAGCTGTTACAGTTACAATATCAGCTGGAACAGGAAAAGGCAAAAAAGAAAGAGGTCAGAAAAATTTTTAGTTTTCGACTAAATTAGGAATTAATATTTTTAGAAAATTTAGTTAAATGTTGCGCATAGTATGTTTAAGTAATATACTGGTATTCCAACGGTATGCAATATTTTTACCAGATCAATCATAATATATTTGCAAGGTTAATTTAAAGTAAAAATTTTTGTAACTAGATATAAAACAAGATGATTGACGGTTTGGTTATTTGGTTAATTTTTGCATGAAACCATCAGACCTGCATCATTTTAACAGAACAATTTATTGTCAGTGAGTGAAACGTAAAAAAATCAACAAGTAATTTACTTACTTTGTACAGCAAAGAGAAGAGCAGAGAATTCAAGCATTGAAAGAAGCCATGGATCGAGCCAAGGAAGATGCTGCAAGGGAAAAAATGGAAAAGAGACTACGCAAGCTAAAAGATGGCGGTCATGATACGAGGCAACTTAAAACCAACATGGAAGGTAGGCAAGAATTTTATTATTTTTGTTTTGAAACCAGTATCCATTATTAGATTATTATAGTTTCAAATGACTTTTAAAGCTTCTTGCTTCATCCTTGGTTGTGCTTATTTAAAACAGAACCTCTAGAATAATGTATGGTGTTTGCTTATTGCATCAACAACAATTTAACAAAATAGTGTTTGACACTTCAAACTAACTGCATGATAATTGGCTAAAAACACAAGTACAACTTGGTCTGATTCCATTCTTCTGTTGCAGGAGAGCTGTCACCTCGCAGTAGGGGACCAGTTCAACCCATCTTTAATAATACAGTAGAACCATCTGTTATGATCCCTGGTTTGGAGTTATCCCCTCGTGTTACACAAACTGTTCTGGTTTCTGCAAGAGAGACAGTGGCACCACCTATACATGAACCTTATACAGAAAACCGTGTGTTAACCCCATCGCAGTATCGACAAGGTGTTCTAGTTGGTCCAAATTCACCAATGAGAGAATTTGGGACGCAAACGGGTAATGTGAAATAGGCTGTTGCACTATAAATATGTGCGCACTCTCTGTTAACTAAATGTTTTCCCTTCCAGTATAGCTGAAAGTTTCTAGTCTAAGTAAAGATTAGCATGTTTTACCTGTCAAATATCTCATCTAATGAAAATCATTCAATTTACATCAAATATACAGCATTATTGGATGGCTTCAGATTATAGGCACAAGTGTCAATAAATTTACTATCTTCTAAGTTATGTTGCTGAAGTCTGTACCTTTTATTTTAATGCACAATTCATTGATTTTAGTTTCAGATAGGAATGTGTCTTTTATTTTGGTTAATAATTACAAATTGTTTCAGATCTGAAAGCTGTGTTTGATTTTACCAACATGAAGAAAGACTCAGTTGAAGAAACTCAGATTGATATTGAATTCAAAGGAAAATTAAAGAAGAAAAAAGAAACTAAGAAAGTTCGTGTAGAATCAGCTGTAATGCAGAAAGAAGAAAAGCAATCAGAGAAACTAAAATGGGGATATCAAAATAAAAAAGGTATTTTGAGGAGAAGCATTTCAAAACTCTGGGTTACATACTTTGATAATATTATTAAAATTGCTATATTAACATTATTTGTGAACCTGTTTTAGTTACAGAATACTCCTAAGTAGATTGTTTTCATTTCTAAATGTTTAAAATTTTATTTCCATTCATATATGATGCAATAATTGATTGTTGTTTTATTTATATTGCATGTAATATCTGTATGCAGGTAAAACAGCCACCAAACAGTCTGAGAGAGATCCTTACTATCAGAAACGGAAACAACAGCGAGAAAAACAAAAAAATCAACGGATGGTTGAACTCAAGGCTTTGGCAGATGCGAATGCCACCAAAAATCCAACCCGGACAAAATCTCGCATAGTGGAGAGGGCATCTACAAAGACACCAGCCAATACTGATGCACCTCCTTCACATCGAGAAGACAACCAGGAGGTAAATATTCTCAACTTGCTCACTGGAGGGCAAGAAAGTCATCGTGGAAATACTACAAACAGAAGTGAACGTTCACATATACAATCTACTACAGTTATGACTGATCGTTACAGTAAGCAAGAAAGATCACATTCTCCTCCTGTACCTACTTTGCGCAATAAAGCAGCAGATCAACCATCTCCTAGGCAACAGGAGATCAAACAAATTTCACCAAGACGAACAAACTTTTCCAATGATTATTCAATGCAGCAGTATAACTATGATCAACATGCTCGAACTGGTCAAACTAGAGAGGCGCAATCTCGAGCCAATCAACAGTCAGTGATATCACATATGGAAGGAGAGTTTATGCCTTTTTTACGCAGTGAAGATATTTTAGACCCTGTACATGCAGAGTCTCCTGTGCCAGTATCTCGTGAAAATTCTGCTCAGGAGCGTGCCAGAGTAGCATATCTGCAGAACTTACAACCAGGAAACTATGGTACTCGTCTGGAGAATTATGAAGATAGTCATTATGCTCAGATGATTCCTGAGAGAAAACACAAGGTATAGTTCCTGAAGATTTTGCACAATTTAAGATTTCTACTTCTACAATTAACAACTTTCTACTCACACCATGTTCTCGCTGTCATGAATTTAAAAATTAATTCGCTTATAGTTTGTGTTGCACAGCTTGCTGTATATTTTACATCAACCAATTACAATGAGTTAATTTTGTATTAATTGTTTATGCAAAGTCACATCTGCATTCTTTGCTGTTTCTCTTTTTCATGTCTTGGAAGGTTTGCTTTTTTATTCTAGGACCCAATATTCAACCCTCATCTGGTGACAGACCACCCGACGCCAAGGCAAGATGTCATCCTGCAACAACTGTCTGAGATGAGAAAGGTAGGTTAGCTGTACAGAAAAGAGATGGGCTTGATATTAATTAACATGTGAAGTGAACACAATTGCGACTGTAAAACATGGATCTTGGTTGTTGTCTTATGTCTGATGAAATAAGTGAAAGTGTTGATACAAAATGGTTTTTTTGCTTTGTTACAATACTTTTTTACGATCATGTTTTTGTATTCTATCTTTACAGGGTCTTCTGCAGAAACAGCGAGAAATTGAAAGTTGTTTGTCCCCAAGCGAATTAACTGCCAGTCGAATCATACATAGCGAGCATGATGTCGATGATGCATATTACTGATCTCAGCTGCATGGAGATGTTCTTAAAAGCCTGAAGAAATTTATATTCTGTTTATGGATACATTTAATTCCTTGCTGAAATAACAGCAAATCTAACATATTGTGCCATGTGGACTGGTATATAGTATTGAATAAAAAAGCCTCACGGTGCCTTTATTACTTAATTTATACAAAGTTGTACAGGGATATAATTATGAGATTACTATCCGTTAATGTAAAATAATAATTTTATGTATATAGTTATGGTGAAAGCTAAATGTATTATTTTCAAACAACTTGTCTTAAAATAATCAGGGTATAAGCACAATTTTAAATGAGCCATTTGTAGTCTTGGTATGTGATTTTATTGATGTGTGGTGTTATGCCTCATGCACATTTGGGAATAAGTTTTCATTTTGTTTATGTTTTTTTATTTACTGTTAAAAGTGGACAGTATTTAGTTTTCTACTAGAATAAACAAAAATTTGGTGTTCCCTACACACAAAGTTGTTTCTAAGTTAAACAATGTATTGTTTGCATATGATTTATCTTATTATATATAATATTTTTTGAGTAATAAAACCCAATTTAACTATATAGATTAGATGCAGAAGGTCATTTTTGTGCCAATAGTCTGTTAAGTTTACTAAAGACTATAATTTATTGTTTGTAAATATTTATAGCACATATTTATTTTTTGATAAAATAGAAATTATAGTTTTTTGTTTTTTTTATTCTGATTTTAAAACATCGTCAGATTCAGATCTACAATGCAGTCTAAGACAATTCCCTAAGACACTTCTGTTATCCTCCTTAAATTTAGAAATTTAAATATAAAAGTAAGGGGATTACTGAGTTTGGGGAAATATCCTAGATTGAATGTATGAAAAATACACTATTAAAACTAACCACTTTTTGTATATGGCATATTTTCATGTATAATATATTTCTTATGACATGACATTTGATTGTTTTTTTATCAGGGGGCAGTTTTTATCTTTGCTTCACAGATCTCTTGTAACATGTGAATCAACAAGCTTGGTATGATAAACCAATAGAACAGATTCTGGCTTCTATCAAATTTTAATTCAATACATATGTTCTGGGCTCTTTTTATTTGTAGATTGATATGGAGGTGAAACTAATGATAACTAAAATACATCTGTTACCTTGGATACATTGAATTTAAATAGCATGATGTTTTAATGATTTTGAAATTTGAGACTATTTTTATTTGCAATAAAAAACTTGAGAAGAAGTGATGATAGTGAATATTATACTGTATACAAACATCCCTGTTATGAATGGATTACTCCACATGAGCCCTGGCACATGGATAATGACTATTCCATATTTTTGGCATTTTAATCTAGTTAAGTGTTAGTCATGTCAACACCTACTCCTGCCTCATGCTACTGAAATGTAGCTAATACTAAGGTCAGAATACTTATAAATACTCTACATAAAAGACAGTCAAAGTTTATGACAAGTTTACTAATCGCTTTGGAAGTTGCAAAGAACAAGTGGAGAATCTTTTGTAAATTCAAAGATTTCATATAAATATATCCTAGTTGGAGGAATTACCAGCTAGTGGGAAAACAACTAAAGTACTGACATTCAGAGGCAGAACTAGAAGAGAATTATTTTAAAACTATTTATAGACAGTTCAAGGTATTGAAAAGTTTGTTTTATACTAATATACTAGGGATCTTCTACATTGGTATCTTCTGTCAACTTTTTAAATATTGTTTGTGACTTGAAAATCTTATGCACACATTTTCAGCAATTGTAAAAGATTTGCCTTATTACAATATCCTACAATTATATTTTAATAAATTTGAAGGTATATGTTGTTAATTTTATTTTTCAAGACAAAACTTAAATGATTACTTTTTTAATTATATTTTCAGCTTTAAAAAAATCCAAACATTCTATTTTCAGTTGTGATGTACGGAAAAGTGGACTTGCTGATTATTCTAATTTGTGGATTGACAAGCCTGTTTGTTAAGCCATCAGGTGAGTATATTGTATAAGTATAAACAATTTTTTATTGTTACATGTGAAGCTAACTTTAAAGTGTTAAAACAGCTAAATGTTTGTTTATGTGTATAAAAAGTAGTTCTGTGTTAAACATGGCGTGAACTCATTCATAGTGATCTTGGTGCAAGTTTTCCCCCTCCCTTCCCATCTATTGTCTTTTGTTGAAATGTTGTTTCTTCTTCTAGATGCTGAGTATTGTTTCCGTAAGGTCAAAAGTACTGGGATATGTAAAGGTCCAATGCGACGTCAGTATCCAAATTCTTGGAAATGCTGTAAAAGATCAAACGCTCAGGGATTTGCTGTTGTCAAGGTGAGCTTAAGGATGCCAAGCGTACCACTGAGAAACGCTCAGTTTTTGTAAGCAGCAAAAGTATCTAAACACATGTATATATACTGTGAGCGAAAAATGAACAAATTTTCATTGTTAGTTGTAGCTGAAATGGATACAAACAAGTTTTTGGTTCCTAAACCCATTTTTCAAATTTTGTGATAGACTGGACTCAGTCTGAATAATGAAGTTTGTATCGTTGAACATTTTTTTTACTCAGAGTGTCTAAAGTGATGATAAATTATACTTTTTCAACTGTGTAACTTATATTTAGTCATTTAAATGTTGATAGATTGAAGGCTCCAAAATTGCAATTTTATATATTTCTATTTTCATTACTAATAATGTTCAATTTATTGATATTACTCAGTTATAAATGACGAAATATGAGTAAAATTATCAAAATTGTCAAAGCTATCAATATATTAAATCCTTATATAATTAATCCTTCCTTAGCCTGTAGGCAGGCTAATTTTGTGACAAAACGAACTCGGAAAAGTTAAAATGGCACAATTAGGTATTTGGAAATGTAATTTTATATTTTAATTTTTAAATATTAAGGAATTTTTGAATAAAAGAATTTTTTTCGACCGGCCTGATTTTTACCTGCTAAAAGATGATTCCAACCATGGGTTTTTGTTATATTTGAATAAACAATTATACCACAATGTCTCTGTGATGACATACAGATATCTTTTAAGGTAGATAACTGCATGGCTTGTACCTAATTAATCAGTCCCTTAATTGTATAAAAATAATGATCTGTGTTCCCAGGGGGGCTACTTTCATTTAAGTTACTGTGTATATGTGCTCCCTATGGGCCCCCTTTTTTCAGCCTCAGTTTTACCTTGACAATTTTTACCATGGACTGGTTTTTTTTTCAGATATCTTTTTACCATGGGGTGTATGTTTCAATAAATAATTAATTACCAATGGTGGTATTTCTTGAATAATTTTTCTGTTGATATTGACAATTTTTCTGTATTTTTTTACCATTTTCAAGTACTTTTTGAGAATTTATTTATAGTTTGATATGGTTTTTGCAAAAAATTGGATATATTTTTGAAAACCAATCTTTACCTTGGGTTAAGGGATTTTCTGAGGCTTCACACCCACACAACATTTTTTGTCAAGTACCCCCTTTCTCCTTGATCTTTGCTACTTTGCACCAGAAATGACATGCAGGTTTAATTTATTCAAAATTCCCACATTTCAAAAATTTAATACTGATATTTGTCAAATACCAATATGTTCCATTTTGGCTTTTCAAAGTTTGGTTCTTCAGAAAATTTGAAAATGGTTCAGGAGCCAAACACCTTGTTTATATGTTTTGACCATGCCTTTAGTTTCAAAACTGTTTCAAGCAGACATTGTTGGATAGACACTGTGCACACTAAGGGTTCTCTTCTGTAATATTCTAAAAATAACAAAAACCAGGAATATAATCTGGATACTTCTTCCAAAGTCAGCTGTACACTTATGATGCTTGCATCTTTATTTTATTAGATGTTTATTCTTATTTCTGTTGTTTACTTTTAATTAGTGTTTATCTTTTTCTGTTTTTTAGATAAAGGCTGGAAAGAAAACTTATGAGTGCATATCATGTAAAGATGAATTTGGAGATCGCACACCACGTCCTCCAAAAAGGATACGAACAACACCAGCTCCTGAACCGAGTAAGATTTGTGTTGATGCATCACTAATGTTATTAAAATCTGACTATTAAAAATTATTTATTTTGCAAGTTGCATGTGAATTAATCATACTTTATACGGAATTAATCATACTTTAAATCTATGTTATTTCAGCTTGGACTGAGTGGAGTGTGTGGGGACCATGCAGTGTGACGTGTCAGTTAGGCTATCAATCTCGAAACAGGAATTGTACCAATGGTCCAGGATGCTCTGGACGCGACTACGAGATACAACCTTGTAACCAAAAGCAACACTGTCCAGGTAGGATGAATAACATAAATTCAACAAACTCGTAATATCTCCTACTATTACAAATTTAATATTCTCAAGCTAGCTCATTCCAGTTTAATTGGGGACTTCTTTTGTTGCAGTGGATGGGAAGTGGGGTCCATGGTTTCCTTGGCAAAGGTGTAGCAGGTCTTGTGATGGAGGTAAACAAATACGTCAACGTACATGTAACAATCCACCACCATTGCATGATGGTAAGAATTGCGAAGGCTCTGCAGAACAGGAGAGAGAATGTAATACAAACAGGTGTCCAAGTGAGTATTTATTGGATAGGGGCAAAATCCAAAAAACGCCCCTAGGACGGCCCCATCTCGGATGCTCATCTCCGGAAAAGTATTGGCAGCTAAGG
>JAOXYB010022814.1:0-16778 GCA_028565635.1 Phoronis ovalis | reverse complement strand
GAACCAAGGACCTTTGTAATATGTACTGGCACGCGTAGCTTCTCTAGTGTAAAGGAATTATTAGTCTTCGATTACTTTTTTTTTTTTAAATGTATAAGATTACTTTAAATTTATGTCAAATTGTCCTTGATCGAGTTTAAGAAGTTTAAATAGTTGCTTGAAAAATGATCTGTAATTGCCTTTCAGAAAATAATATTTAACGTCGAATCACAAAACTGACGGTACATATCAATACAAATGTTGCCTTATTGCACTTGCGCAATGATGAGAGTGGGTCAATAACTCTTCGAACTTCACTTAAAATATCTTCCAATCTACAGGCCCACTTAGCAACAGTTTCGGTTTTCATTTGGTTAGCAGTGTAAAACTTCTCCAAAGCTGATTCAATTGGTAAAACTTTTCCAAAAGTCATGTCTAGTGTCTCGATGAGAGTATCTGTGGTCGCCTCCTCACCCGAAACACCCATATGTTGTAAAATATCTTCTGCAGTGCCTTTCAAGGATCTTCTGATAGCCAAAATATCGTTGCTGACGAGTAAATACGATCCTTAACTAGACTCGTTACCTCATATGTCCACTGTTGATAGGAGGCTTCTCCTTTTGCTGAATCTCCAGAAAAATATGAGATTTTTGGTGGAACGGACGGGAAAACGTTGGTGATATATGAACCAGTCGATGCTATTTCAGGCGATGTAGCCAGTGGCCCATGTAATGGATCAGTAGGTGGCACATTCATTAACACATTAGGTGGCGCGGACCTTGATGTTGGTGTAGTAATCATGGTACTACTCGCCGATGGTAACAGAAGTTTGGATTTCAGCTTCGGACTTGTGACTTTTCAGCGTGAAGATCTGCTTGCACAAGTTGGAGCAACAATTGTTTGTTCTCCAAGGTCATGGTACTCAAGAACTCTTCAATTGGTGGGCTTGTTGCTTTGCTGTCAGTTGGTACATGGCCTGAGTAATCCAAAACATCAAGACATCCCTCAAGTTCAGAAATATCATCTTCCTGAACTGGTAGAACTTTTAGCTTATTTCCTCCAAGCTGTTTACAATGAACTGCATCTATGGCTTCAGCAAGGGTATCCTGCATTGCAAACACAACAAATGCCCGATTCCCTTCCAGGAGAAAAACTCGCACTGCCTCTCCGATTTCGAATCGTTTAATAAAAAATTGCTGTATTCTCGCGGCATCAGCATCATCTGGCAAATTAGAAACACAAACCACACGATCACGGAAAAACGCCATTTGCGCGCTGTTATGCCAGTACCGATTATGCAGGTAAAGTGAAATGAAAAATCTCAACTATACATGGAAAACTTGGGATGCGAATTGTCAAGCAAACGTTTAAGATCAAGTGCAGACACAAACAACAATCTAAATAATTATATTGCATGAAAGATCGTATAAATCTAATGAAATATTGAATATGTCTAAATTGTCCAATGCAGACGACCAAAATTCAAAGAATCTAATATTCTTTTAAGTTTAAAAAAATGTTGATAATTCCAAAAACAGTGAACTATTCGCAAAGTATCTCTGCAGGAATTATTAAACATAAGTCAAAACTTTACACTAAGGGCTTTATACTGACTTTGTTTATATAACACTAAAGTACTTATGCAGACAAACAATACGTGGCCTAATCTACAAAACTAGTGAAAGACAATTACACAATGACCTACGCTATGGCCTTGTAAATCTTACACTGCCTGAACGATAAGTGATCTTTCTGATTTTACCAAACAATATCTTCATAAACAAATATAGTCCAATAGCATATTAAATAATGTTCTGTATAACACAAATTCCATAAAGTACAGTTTTATTTACAACTAAGCCTTTGATAGGAAGGATTTTCCAGTCTTCACAGGATCTTTCTTTGTTTGATTTTTTTCTCACTTCTTCGTCTTATACAAATAAGATAACTTTAGTGCAATATCTCGGGTTGTCTACACACTCAGAATTCAACGTTATTGAAGAATCCACAATGTAGAGAAATACACTAACAGTTAGCACTTAACTGATAATAGTTCTCCACTTATACACAGTCGTGAATCAATACCAGGACGAAAGTCCACATTACGCTTACACGCACTGTTGATTCCATAGTTGAGATAGACAAGATTTATCGGACAGATATATCACATCATATGTCCATACAAATATAATGTACTATTATATCACTTCGTCAAGGACATGTTCCGGCGCCAAATGTAGGAATTTACGTTTTCTAGGTTGGTTAGAAATGTATAATTCAAGTCCAGAGTTGTTTAAAAGCTTTATTCTGCAAATATAGAATATACGTCTAAGTGGTATGGCATACGCGAGGCTACTGATGAAAAAGGTGCACAGTGCAACGATTGCAAAACGTTCAACCAATGAGAAGTGTTCATTTTTAATGATATGTAGGGCAGCGAATTAGCTATTGCTATAGATGTAACACATGGTCAAAAGGATATTTAGGTGCGATATTTTCAATTACTACATTCTGCCCCTGAAAAGAAATCATTGTTTCATAAATGTATGTTTGGTCTAGACCAGTTAACATCCACGTTGGAGGGATATATGCGTCATCATCACTACTCGAATCAGACGACATCACTGTTTTGTCAAGTATTGACTTGCGAGGCTTCGGAATAGGCCTAGTATTAGGGGTGGGAATGGGCTTTGTGCGAGGCTTAGGAATAGGGGTTACAGGAGGCAAGACAGGTATTGATGATATTGGTAATAATAAGTTACCATGTAACATCTTTTCCGGGCCTTTGCCAACTTCAGGCTTCAGTCTGTAAAGAGGGATATCACAATTTGGCTGGTCTATTACCTTGTGTGAGGGGGATAAGGGGTACCCCCAGGTACAATGCACCCACTTAAAAAGGGCAAATGCTCCCTGCTCCCAGTTAAGAGCGCGCAAAATCAATATTTTTCAGGTAAGCGCTTGTACAGCGCGAATCTAATTAGGGTGATCTGAGGGCATGCCCACCCTGGAATTTTTTTAGATATTTGATGCAATTTTCTGCAATCTGGTGCATTCTGGGACACTTTTTTGCCAAGACAAACTGAGCCAATTTTGATCATTTTTTATACATTGACAGTCACATTTTGCATGGAGAAGCTAAATGTCTTTACAATGTTAGGATATTTTGGAAATTATGGCCATTTATTCTAAACTTAGTTTACTCACCAATGTTGTCAGTGTTGTATTTAGTAATATTTACAGCTCAGTGGAATACACAACAGACAACTTGATCAGTTTGAAATTGAAATATGACAAATATAAGATTAATATTGTTATAAGTTATTTATTATATTTGAAAAAGAAAGATATGGTCAGCAGTTGCAATGTACATGTAAATTATCACTTGTCATAAATTAAACACATAATTCTGAACTGGCTATACTGATTGTCCTGAATGATAATATGACAACATATCACGATGCATTGAGTGTCCTCATGTTAATGGATCACAATATCTTCACCATTGATGTTTAAAAAAAAAATATGTCAGATATAATACAGTCAGTATTTACATGGCGTACATGCAAATCATATTTTTGTTTGTCCTCACTCCCAGCCAAAACGAGAAGTTGACCATCTAGTTATTTTGCCAGTCCTGGTGGGTCTTGTGGTGATGTAATAATTGCTGGCATCCATATCATTATTGTTGTCATCACCACCATTATCTTCATGTTCAAAAATATCATCGTGAAGTGTCCAGAAACTTAAGTCCTGGTTCATGACGTTCTGCACTAGCTCTTGATAATCTGTGAGCTGTGCGAACAGTCATGGAAACTTACATAGCCAAATACGGTGAAAGTGCTCAAACTTGGAAATCTAAGTAATTCCAACTAATGAAATCATATATTAGCATCCAGATACTCTCTGATCATCCAACTAAGTTCAACTCCCACTACTTCTGTGGCCATTTGCAACTCCTGCACTGGCACCCAGAGGGATGGGGTACTTGCCAAAAAACTGGGTTGGTGTGTGAGGTCCAGGGTAAAACAAGCTTACTGCATGGTAAATACTAAATTCAGGAGTTTCATATGGTGACAGGAGTAGTAATCAGAGAGTATCTGGACAGTGCTGTATGGACAAATTCGGTAGGAATTACATAGATTTCGAAGTCTTGGCACTTTCACTGTAAGTTGATATGTAAGTTTCCATGACTGTTCGCGCAGCTTACAAGTCGGAGAGCTAGTGGAGAACGTCATGATTCATGACACCAGGACTACCCAGAACTGATTTATATTTGTGTTGTAATACATCATGATACATATCCTCGTCTAAATGAATATTTGACATATTTGCCACTGATGTCACATTGTACGATGTTCATATAAAACCATCTTTAAGTATTTTACAAGTTCCTGAAACTTGAAATATTAACTGCAACTTAAATTACATTTGGCTTTGACAATATGGCTGTCTGATCGTTGATAACAAGGTCGAGCGGAAGCGGACATGATCGTGGGAAGGTTTAGGGTTGAAGGTCGCTGCAGTTTAGTGTAAAAAACAGCGTGAATGTGACTGAATGTGACAGTAAGTATTCTATGGGGACAAAAGTAAAAGAAAATAACTCGCTATTTGCTTGTAAGAGGCAAGTAAATAAAGCTCGCTGCTCGCATTAAAGAGTCCTGGACAATGGATCCTCGCTGCTCGGACTTAACAGACCAAATGCTCGGTGCTCGCGATACCCTCCTACAGCCCTCTTGTATACCACAGGCTTCCAGCGATCAGCTAATTTACACTTTCTTTTCTGGCCTACATTTTTCAAAACTACTCTATCTCCTATGTCTAATGCGGCATTTCGTACCCTTGAATCGAAATCTCAATCCGCAATCCGAGGATGTCTTCCAAACATAAGGCGAACTGGTGAATAACCAGTTGTTTTGTTTCGTGTGCAATTGTAGGCATGCACAATTGAGGGGACATATTTTTTTCCAATCTGACTTTTCATTTGGGTCTAAGGTACCAAGCATTTGAAGTAATGAACGATTACATCGCTCACATTGCCTATGTCCCACTTGGAAAGTCATAATGGGTAATGAAATTGTCAAATAATAGTTTGGCTGTAGCTTGAGCTGACTGGTTCCTGGAAGGAATGGCTTGGGCATATCTAGTGTAATGATCAGTAGTGACAAGAATATTTGAAACTCCTCATCTCTTCAAGCGCCAAGAAATCAACACATACCAACTCCATCGGATAAGATGAAGATATTGAAGTCATTGGAACAGACTGATTGGTTGAGGATTTCCGCTGAATGCACCTAGAACAAGCAGAAACGTGTTTAACCACATCTCTGGACATTCCGGGCCAAAAGAAACGAGTCTGAACCAAATCCATGGTGCGTTGGCGACCAGGATGTCCCATGTCATCATGACAACCACTTAATGCCAAAGACCGATGACTTTGAGAAACAACTAGTTGATGGATAGTTTGACTATTTACTTTACGAGACCTGTAAAGTAAACCTTGCTTCAAAACCAAGCTTTTCCTCCAACGTTTAAATACCTTGCCTTCGTAACCAAATGTATTAAGATCAACAGGATTAGAACCCTTCATTTCTCACACTATCTGTCTCAAAACCGCATCCCTACTCTGTTCAAATTTCCAATTACCTATCGGAATAATCTTTTCATTCATTACGTCGGGCACCATTTGCTGAGAGAAACATTGACCTTCAATCAAACATTCATCCTGTACTAAATTCATGTTGAAAATAGCCTTCACACTCTGAGACATAATGTTCACATCAGACGGCCATTTTATAAGTGAAAGAGAATTGGCGTCCACATTTGTCTTGCCGGAACGGTAATCACTACTGAAATTATAATTGGACAACAGCGCGACCATCCGCTGACTGGTTTCATCAAGTTTTGCAGATGACAATACATACGTTAAAGGATTGTTATTCGTTCTGGCTTAAAATTCATTTCCGTAAAGATAATCGTGAAATGTGTCAGTAACAGACCACTTAAGAGCAAGAAACTCTAACTTATGAACAGATTAACGCGTGTCAGCTTTATTTAAGCTTCTCCTGGCAAATGCTATGTGCTTTTCCCTCCCATCCTGTACCTGATAGAGGACAGCACCGAGACCTATCAAACTAGCATCCGTGTGTAAAATGAAAGGCTTAGTATGATCTGCAAATGCCATAGTCGGAGTGGAAGTTACTCGACGAATGAGCTCATTGAAGGCCTGTTGTTCCACAACCATTCCATTTGAACTGAATCTTTGGCGATTTTCGTTTTCCAAGTTTGCGTTTCAAGGCATTTTCCTTTGTCAAATCGTGAAGAGGTCTCGCAATTTTGGCAGAATTCTTGATGAAACGCCTGTAGAATCCAGTAAACCCAAGACAACTCAGTAGTTCGGTCACATTTGTTGGAACTGGCCATGACTTCACAGCTGCTATCTTATCTGGATCAGTGGCGATTCCATTTTCCGACACAATATGACCTAAAAATGTAATGCTTCTCTGAACGAACTTACACTTAGAGGCTTTCAACTTTAGTCCAGCAACTCTAAGACGTTGAAAAAATTGCTTCAAGTCTCACCAGATGTTCCTCATAACAATTACTGTACACGATAATGTCATCAAGATAGATGAGACAGTAACATAAATATATAAATCACCCATACATGACTCCATAAGCCGTTGGAAGGTAGTATATGCATTTGTTAATCCGAAGGGCATCCTTGTGCATTCAAAAAATCCTAGCGGTCCTACAATAAAGGCAGTCTTGTGTTGATCATTTTCTGCAATGTCAACCTGCCAGTATGCACTCTTAAGGTCTAACGAACTGAACCATGTGGCTCCGTGTAGAGAATCTAAGGATTCTTCGATACGGGGAAATGCATAACTGTCGCGATCCGTTTTCTTGTTTAACTTTCTGAGATCTATGGAAAACCGTAAACTACCATTTTTCTTCCGCACTAGTACGACGTTTGAAGCATATGGACTCTCCGACTTTTTTATCACGCCAAGATCAAGCATTTCTTGCAAATGATCACGAACGTCCTTAATCATAGATGGTGGTATTCTCCGGTGGCGCTCTTTGAAAGGCATATGTTCTGTAAGTCTTATGTGATGTTTGACTAATGTGGTATGACCTAAATCGAGATCAGTTTTACAAAATAGTGATTCCCACTTCTCCAATAGATGTTGTATTTCCTCTACTTCATGGTCTTGGAGATGTCGAGACAAACATGTTGCTGAAATCATCCATATCCTCAGTAGAGTCTGGCACGGTATTTGGTGACAGAACATCAACATTATGAAGTTCACACAAAATAGCCTTTGCTGGTATTGTAACAGGATGTTGAGAATAATTGGCAACTTCCACTACTATACGTTGAGATTTCACACCAGGTCTCAGTTTGATAAGACTAGGAGAGACAACTAAAGACCCTGGAAGTGAGGAACTTGTATTTTCATGAACCAATACTCTGATACGCATACATGCAGCTGAGACAGCTCTAGTATAGCCATGGACAACAGCACCACACGAAGGTTTGACTGTACTGCTCTTGGTTGACTTAACATATCCAAAAGGGTCTTGCTTACTGTTGATAGCGTACAAGGCGACAATACTATTAAACGCATAACGCCAAGTGGAACCAATTTTATCTTTGTGAACAGAATTATTTTCAAAAATGTGCTGTATGATATTTGTTCCAATCAACAGAGGAACTTTTCCGGGATACATGGTTGTAGGTACAACTAGCAATAACACAGAGATAGCTTCTTCCTGCACATCCGGAACTAGTATTTCAACCTCAGTATACCCCAAATACTGCAAACTATCTCCCCGGCTTCTTCGATTTGAAGGAAATCATTTTATTCCAGAATTTGGAGTCCAAGTTCCTTACACATCTCACTTGAAATTGTACTTATCATGGAACCTGTATTAAGTAAAGACTGAACACATGTGTTATTTACAATAACAGGTGTTTTATTCGCCTTACCAACCAACCAACCGATTGACAATGGACGATTGACGATTACCAGGATGATTGAAAACACGGGGCATGCTATCCTCGCTACAGCCTACTGTTTGCCCCCCGCGGTAGACTGTTTGGAGTTTTCCGGACAATTAGCTTGTTTGTGTCCTACTTGATCACAACCATAACATGTTCCCTTGAGCGAACGACTTTTTGATGGCTGATATGCTGTTACTTGTCCTCCTCCAATGTGTCTAACCTTTGTTGAACAGACTGAGGTTGGTACAAAAGCTTATCCAATTTATCAGACATATCATTATTTGCAGCACTGGCTTGATGTACTTCAGCGTTGGCGGAGGAACCCAATTGCTCTTGCTCTGAAATCTGCGCAGCCATTAAAAGTTCATGAAAAGTTGCACCTGAGTCGTACCTATGTTTGATACTGTTCTTTAACGTCTGTGAATGAAGTCCAGCGTAAAATTTGTTTCGAAGTGTGCGCTTTGCCCCAATGATGTGATTGGGTCAACTCTTCGAAATTAACTTAAAATAGCTTCCAATCTACAGGCCCACTTAGCAACAGTCTCGGTTTGCATTTGGTTAGCAGTGTACAATTTCTCCAAAGCTGATTCAATTGGTAAAACTTTTCCAAAACTCATGTCTAGTTTCTGGATGAGAGTGTCTATGGTCACCTCATCACCAATATTTAGTAAACTATCTGCTGCAATCATTTCAAGGATCTTCTGATAGCCAAAAATATGGTTACTGACGAGTAAACACGATCCTTAACTAGACTCGTTACCTCATATATCCACTTTTTATAAGAGGCTTCTCATTTTGCTGAATCTCCAGAAAAATATAAGATTTTTGATGGAACCGACGGGGAAACGTTGGTGATAGTCGGTAGCCCAGGTAATGGAACAGTAGGTGGCACATTCATTAACATATTGGGTGGCGCGGACGTTGACTACACTTGTTTACTGTTGTCATAGTAACGTAATAGTTAGACTGGCATGAAATAATGTTCTGGATTGTGTGCAAGGTTAAGCAAGTGTAGTCAACGTCCGCGCCACCCAATATGTTAATGACTAATTTTGTCGAGCTAGGTGGGTGGTCTCTGTATTATCGAAAGTAGAAATGTTTTGAAGCTACTATTTTGTGTTTGGTATACTATCAGCCCAGTGACCTTATGTACCAAATATGGAATGAAATATCTGATCCCCCTGTACGTGCGGATCCCGGCCTGACTTTATCCGGCAGAGCCACTTAATCAGTGGTACTTTCATATTGCATAGCTGCAAACTAACTGACATCTAAGAATATGTCATAGACTGTATATAATAACAAAAAACTTACAAGATCAGAGTCTTTTTACTTGCTTCTTCTTCCATTTTCGAAGTGAGAGAGTATATATATTCTGGAAGCATTACACTTTGGCACTAGAGCTAAAACACGCGATTTTGATTGTGAAACGCGCAGACGCTATCACTTACCCTTGTTGGCTTCGAGTTCTGTGCATTATTGAACAAAAGTGTGTTTTTTTGGACAAATACGGTGACATGGCCCTAATATATTACTTATTGTCATGTATGTTGATCTCGGCTGTTACGCATTACACGCCATTTTTTCGCTATTTTGCGTCATTAACATATATATTATCGCAAAGACAATGTATAACCTGTTGTTTTAATATATAACTCTTTGCATTTTACTTATTAACCAGATCGTGATTGAAGGAAACTTAAATTGAACGTGGACATTTTTCAGTGATGCGTTAGTATCTGACGCATAGTCTATTCACTAGACAGTTTAAGCTAGAAATACAGTGCTTTGCGCTGCGTTTCCCACAAAGACATATTATGTTTGTGCTTCGTTGCTAAGCCAACTTCGCATACTAAATCGTGGAAAATGCTATTTACATGTAAGTAGAAGACTAAAAAAGGAGGAACTACTGTTGATCTCATAATGTATCAATAAGCAAAATTTCGCAATAACTTTGGGAAAAACATAATTTCCTTCAAGGCACCTGAATAACAGCGAAAGCGGTGACACCACCTAATGCAGGACGTGGTATTTTGAATTTTTCAAATGCTGATTTTTTTATGAAAACGGTTTTAAAAACTTGGACGTAAAATCAACATAGAAAACAAGTATCTCGCCAGATGTCGCCGAAAACCATGATAGTAGTAGCAGAGCTTTGTGCTCAAGGGACTATGCCAAAACACACGAAATATGCAGAATCACTGTGTGATGATTATCACAGTTTTGTATGTAACATGTAAAACATTGCCAAAACATTCCACATAGGAGTTTCTTTTCCATAACTTTTACGAAGTGTAAATATCTTTGTGACTATTGTTTTCCTCCTCGTTAAGTTTCAAAATATTATTTAGAACTTGTTTGGTATAATCGGATAGTTTGCTTTTAATAGGCATGCTTCTCGCTACTTTTTGGGAGTGTCCCTTAGTAAAGTGCATGTTACGTAAGTGCTAGACAAAAGATGTTTTACACTGTTGGTGTACTCCTCAATTGATACGCAAATTACCACCGTTTTCCTTTAGTGTTGATTTCCTACGTAAAGCGTGTGCAGCGACATCTGGCGAGATACTTGTTTTCTATGTTAATTTTACGTCCAAGTTTTTAAAACATTTTCATAAAAAATGAGCATTTGACATATTCCAATTACCACATTCTACATGAGGTGGCGTCACTGATTTCACTTTTATTAAGGTTCCTTGAAGGAAAGTATGTTTTTTCCCAAAGTTGTTGCGAAATTTCGATTATTTATACATTATGAGATCAATAGTAAAGCATAATACTATTATTAATTATAATGTAATTTATATTTATAAATCTAATTTAGATTTAGTGCTCTCCGAAACAACGCCTACGACTTAAAGCACTTTCTTAGTACACTATTGTAATATGTTGCTAGTGTTATATAATTTGCCTACTAAGTAAAATAAATAAATAAAATGAAACATGGTAACATATATAATATACTTTAAATTAACAGCGTTCTACCCTGGAATCATGTGCACAACGACAATAATTTAATCTACTAATATATTCCAACTTAACTGTTTAATTTTATTTAATTGTTTTTGAAGAAAAGAATATAAAAATATCATATTTATAGTTGAACTTATAACACTGATGCCTTTACATATATTCCAATAAAAAAAATAAGACTTGTTCTTCGTTTTACCTTGGAAGGCATTTTTTTTGTATTTTTGACACAGGCTACAACAAATTATGTAATATTTCGTTTTTACGTTTCCAAATAGATAAAAAGCTCCAATTTTAAGAATCATTACGTGATTCCGTTCAACGTGTTTTCCCATTATGTTTTCAATTTTATTTTTCTATAAATGTGTTTAACCAATTCAGATAAAAAAGCGATTTTCTATGCCGTATATGCACAATAATTATTTTCTTTCATATAAAACAATCCTTGATTCCATAGCAAATATACACTACACGGGTGGCGCTGCGAAATTGTTTCTTTGATATATGTAAATAAATAAAAAAGGTTATTTTTTTCATTTTAATGTGTGTTTGTTAGGAACTGTATGACCTTTAAACGTGGCACTCACTGCATTTGGCTAAATGATCACGTGACCCGTAGGCGTATGCTTACCTGTGCTAAAATATACACCTACTTCAACTAAATTTCCGCGCCTTCGACGAGATAAATGATCTAATTTTTTTGTGAAACTAGTTAATATGTGTATTCAAGAAGATAATTGGCATATAGCATATTTCGATTTTTTCTTCCATTTTAAGTAACATATTTTTTTGCATATAACTCTCCTAAAATCCATCATTTTTGGCGTGAAAATATGTCATTCCTAAAAAGCGCCAAACTATTTTGAGTATGCCATATGTGCAAAAGTAAGTTCTTACTTACATGATCTCATAGAACAACTTCCCAAAACGTGCGGAATTTGAATTGTATTGTTCCTACTTATTGCAAGTAACAGTGATCAGTAGGAGAACGTGCATATGTAGAGAGGGGAGCTTATTCTGAATTATAGCGCGTGCGTCTGGAAATAAATTTTAACCTGCCTTAAGTTACTACACCAACATCAACGTCCGCGCGACCCAATCTGTTAATGAATGTGCCACCTACTGTTCCATTACCTGGGCTACCGACTACATCGCCTGAAATAGCATCGACTGGCTCATATATCACCAACGTTTCCCCGTCGGTTCCACCAAAAATCTCATATTTTTCTGGAGATTCAGCAAAAGGAGAAGCCTCTTATAAAAAGTGGAAATATGTGGTAACGAGTCTAGTTAAGGATCGTGTTTACTCGTCAGTAACCATATTTGTGGCTATCAGAAGATCCTTGAAAGTAACTGCAGCAGATATTTTACTAAATATGGGTGTTTCGGGTGAGGAGGTGACCACAGATACTCTCATCGTGAAACTAGACATGGTTTTTGGAAAAGTTTTACCAATTGAATCAGCTTTGGAGAAATTTTACACTGCTAACCAAATGAAAACCGAGACTGTTGCTAAGTTGGCTTGTAGATTGGAAGATATTTTAAGTGAATTTCGAAGAGTTGACCCAATCACATCAGTGGAGCAAAGTGCACACTTCGAAACACATTTGAATTTGAATTATATCGTTACTACTTTATTGCAAGTAACAGTGCTCAGTAGTAGAACGGGCATATGTAGAGAGGGGAGATAATTCTGAATTATAGCGCGTGCGTCTGGAAATACATTTTAACCTGCCATAAGTTACATGGGACGCACGCGCTATAATTCAGAATTATCTCCGTTATACTACACGTCGTTTTTTTTATCTCCAGAGCAAGGAGAGCGTGCTCCACAGCACTGCTGCTTGCAGTAAAGTAGGAACAATATAATTTAAGTTCCGCACGTTCGCTTCATTTTGTAAATTATGGAAAGTTGTTCTATGAGATCATGTAAATAAGAACTTACTTTTGCACATATGGCATACTCAAACTATTTCGGCGTTTTTTAGAAATAACATATTTCAAAAATAGGGAATTTTAATAGAGTTATATGGAAAACAAATTATAACTTGAAATAGAAGCAAAAAACGAAGTATGCCTTGATTAACACATTAACTAATTTTACTAAAAAAATAGATTATAGAACTCGTTGTCCTTGCGGAAACTTGGTTGAAGTAGGTGTAATTTTTAGCACAGGTAAGCACACACCTATAAGTCACGTGACCATTTAGCCAAAAGCAGTCAGCGCCACGTTAAAGGTCATGACATTCTTAACAAATACACGTTAAAATTAAAAACCTAACCTTCTTATTTATTCAGAAATATCAAAAAAACAATTTCGCAGCGCCACCGGTTGCGAAATGTGGTAACCACCTGCCTTAAGTTACTTGCGTTTTAAGTAATTACGATGTTGATTTGCTGAAATGTGAAGCACTTCTTTGTAAAACAAAATATTTGCAGTGAAAGAAGAAGTTTGCGCCGTGAAAATATACGCCTTTTGTGTCTCGTTATATAGCACGTTTATTTCAAGCAATAAATAATGCGTGCCTTTATACCACTGCGCGTTATTGGTAATGGTTAATGCAAGTTTATATATTAATAAAGATTAAATGAAAGTAACTGTTTTGACGTCTCTGTGCTGTAAACTCCATGAATGGCCTTTGCAACTAAATGAGCATACAATCATGTGTCCGTGCTTTAACTTCCTGTTGCCAGTCAGCATGTATAATCCTACATCTTGTAGTAGTTCTGTTTGTTACAAATATTGAGTTAAATGTCTAAACAGTATGCGATGTGTACCTCCAGGCTGCTCAGTTGTCAATAAAGAAGCGAATTGAAATTAAGTTTGTAGCTAGGTCTAGGACTACAGTTTACTCTTATGGATTTATTTATAAATTGTACAATTTTAATTTTAAAGAGCATCAGTATCTGAAATGATACAACTAACTATATCCTTTTCTTTAATACGATCTTAAAGCCAACTAAAGTGTTTTCGTATCATAGTATGTAAGGGTAGGGAAAAGAAAACATACCTTTGTGCACAGCTACATAATGATTCAGAAGGTTTTGTCTGGTTTTGTGCTTCTGTCTGCAGTATTTACACACGAATGTATAGCCTGTAAAAGTAGTGTCAACTGTATGTAATATTGTCCACAATATTGTATATAGATGTATTCACAGAGCTAACTCTCTTCACATTGATCTGTTTATTGTCCGTAATCTCACAACAGTGATTTCTAGAAAAAAAAATTACCTGCATGCACAACAACATAGTGAAGCGAACGTTCACCTTCAGTAGGTAATAGTTTCTCACAGTATGCACACTTAAATGTTGCATCTGTAACAAAATACACCAAAAAAGTTAGCACATGTACGGTAAATTGGATTTAGACTGGCAACATACTGTTACGGCTATTGCTTGAGGGTTGCTCAAGTTTGTACACTTTAAACCCTTCATGAATGACTTATGTCTGCTTAGTGTTAGATTTGAAAGAATATAATAACCAGCGTAGACGCGAACCATCAATCTGTACTCGCGCATTTGTTTCATATCACTCGAACACTTTTCCAGGTTTCGTACCGAAATTCCTGCTACTCGAACCGTCGTTTCCGTAGACTCGCACAAACTCGCACACATTTCCGGAGATTCGGACCTGCTGTTCGAATCACCGGAAATCTGAACAAGTTCCTGGCAACTTCTACGAGTCTACGGAAAGGATGGTTCAATTAGCAAGAATTTATGTGCGAAACTCGGAAAAGGGTACGAGTGTAGGAAACAGGTGCATGCGCGTTCCCAAAATCGCGGATACTGAGGGATAATTTCCATAGTCGGCAAAAGTTATAAAGTAGTTAGGGGTTGCTTTTTTTTAGTGGACCTCCTTGAAATCAATAAAAATGTGTTTTTTTGCGGGGTTTACCCCTGATATTAACAAATCTTTTTCCCGTTATATAGTTAATCACCAGATTTGATCTAAACTTCTTTGAAATGGAGCAGAAATAGATGTTGCTTTATAAATGCATCTTTAAAGCAAAATAAAAGATTGCTAACACCATCAATAGTTCCTTCCGACGCAGATTATGCGTACACAACACCATTCCAATCTGTAAAATGCGTACACATAATCTAACTGCGTCGGAAGAACTATTAGTCAATATTTGAGATTATGTTGACTTAAATATACCAAAGCATTGCATTAACTCAACTCGTGAGGCATTTGTTTCAAGTTGCTACTTGTATAATTAAATACTTATGTTACTAGCTAAAAAAAAGTTTCCACTTAAAAAAGCTGTGTCAGGAGATGAGTTAATGCTGTACTTTGGTATGTTTAAGTCAACATAATTTCAAACATTGCCGCAGCTAGATTATGGGTCCACAACCCCAAGTCAGTATATATATGTAAAATGGGTACACATTCCTAATTGACAAACGTTCTAACGACTGACAAGTAGTAGCAATTATTCCTGGGATGCAGAATTTCCATACGAAACTTGATAACGCTATAGAAAAGTAAGGCGAAATAACGTCCCCGGACCGCTAGGAACAACCGAAAGTGAAAAGTCCCAGAAGACCCCGGCTCATTTGAGTTTATAAACGTTGATTGTGAAATTGTCTAAATACCACTGTTACAAGGGGTGTATCCAAGTCAAAACTTGTGTAATAAATTCGGTTTAAGGAAATATTTGGAGTATGTCGAGATGCCAACTTAATCTTATGTTTTTCTATTTTAAAGTAAATAGAAAAAGTGCATTTCCATTTTTAAAAATAATATTGTTTTTGACGTGCACCCATGACAAAAGAAATATGACGTTTGACTAATTTCCCTTTGGTTTAATTAAAGAATAATAAGAATTGCTAGTCAAGTGTTTTGAATAGTCTGTAGAAAACATGTGACGTTATTATAACCGGTTATAACAAATGCGTTTCTACCGAAGTGTTACATGTCACCATATTTGTGCACGAGACTGTGAACAGAGTCTTACACTGCTGAATATCATATTGATGACGAAAATATAGAAAATCATGTAACAGTAGATACTTGAATGCTTATTTTTTATGTGCCGTCCAAGTTGCCTTCGTGTAGCATATCTCAAATTGCAATCGTTACATGCATAGGCAAGCTCTGTAAAGAGATGCATAGTGATAAGCAACAAATATAATTTATTAGATATATCTGTTATTTTTAAATTATTATCTACATTCATAACTGCGCACTTGAAAACGTTGAGAGGTTTCCTTTTAATGTTCTCCTATATATCATACGTGTCCCATTTTAAAAATCATTCGCCGGTTTAAATGTTACCTGAATGCATCTTCGCTATGTGTTTTTTAAGATTGTTCTCGGTTATGTACATTCTACTACAGTTTTGGAACGTGCACGTGTATTCTCGTATAACTGTAAATAAAATACTAAACACTAAAGAATTTTGTAACAACAGCTATTGAATAATTTCATTTATTCCCAAGTGCTTGTCTCACGTATGAGAATACATTTCATATTTGTGATTTCAGTTTGTTTCAGTACTTTTGCGCCGCGAATCCAGTGGTTCGTAACTAAAACACTGCATCTTACAGCTATATGTATATGTATATGTGTACGTATACGTATACGTATACGCATACACATACGTATACGCATGTACATGCGCATAAGCATACGCATACACATACACATACACATACACATATACATATACATATACATATATATATATATATATATATGCATATCCATATGCATACGCATACACATACGCATACGCTTACGCATGCGCATGCCCATGCCCATGCCCATGCCCATGCCCATGCCCATGCCCATGCCCATGCCCATGCCCATGCCCATGCCCATGC
>JAOXYB010022803.1:0-16780 GCA_028565635.1 Phoronis ovalis | reverse complement strand
TTAGAAGTGAAAATTATTTCCGAAAAATAAAACTAATTTGGAAACCTGTCACAAATGTGCTCTGTATCCGCCCCTGCAGTACTGATCATCTATTGTAGTGATTGTGTTCCAAATTCTGCAAATCGTCAACGAGGTTTAATAGAAACCAGCTTATAACCGATTGTGGTTATAGCTATTAATGTGGTCATTATACATTCATTGCTTTGTTTCTCTGCCTGTTAGTGCCAATACTACAGTGTTATTTTGTTGTTCAACAGGAGGTAGATGTAGGCCTTGCCGCTGATGTCGGTACTTTGCAGCGATTACCCAAAGTGGTTGGTAATGATAGTTTAGCCAGGGAATTATGTTACACAGCTAGGAAGATGTTTGCCGATGAAGCTATAAAATGTGGATTGTTCAGGTAGATTGTTCAGAAATAGCATTTATTTAATGATTGTACTTATAAGTACTTCTGTAGTTACATGGTTTTATAATTTCTGTGTTTGTAAAGAATTTCTAAGAAACTTAACAATTTCTGATGGAACAAATTCATGTTTTACAGATAGCTTGTGATGATAATATATACAATAAACTCAGTAAACTGCAGAGAAAATGCAGAATAAGAGTAAATCAGCTTTTAATTAGCAAATTACTGAACCATAAATTTAACTCTTGTGGGAGCTTTCACTTCAGTTATGGAGCCTCTATCAATCTACAGAATATGTGGCCACAAAGGATCTGTAAGGGTCCATACTCCCTTAGATTTTTATTTGATTTAAAATATTAAATATTTACTATTATATAAAAAAATATAATTTGTGTTATTTCAGCCGGGTGTTTCCAAACAAAGAAGAATTAATAGAAGGTGCTATAGAAACTGCATCACTCATATCATCTAAAAGTCCTGTAGCAGTACAGGGATCAAAACTCAGCTTAGTATATTCAAGGGACCATTCAGTGCCTGAGGGATTAGCACATGTTGTAAGTACTACTTATTGAATGCAACTACTTATAGTAGACTAAAACTAGTAGGTCCCTAAATTCTCACCAAATGAGTGTAATTATTCCAGCATGTAATAATTAGAGTATTTTAACCAAATTTAATAATTTCTGAAGAAAGCTGCAAAGAAGATGGTACTATGATTTTTTATATTGAAATGATAAAAATAAGTGTTTTATTTGATTTTTTTTGTCAAAATGTTCAACACAACTATAAAGTTATTAGAAATACAAATTAACTGAGCAACCATTGATACTACTGTAATTATATTTTGTTTCTTTAAAAAAAAAGAAATAGCGGCATTTTAGAGAAAAACTTAAATTTAGAGGTTTTAGTCACGAAACTGTATATTCTAAGCCTAATATTTTTTTAAGGCTGTATGGAACCAGTCCATGTTACAATCTGAAGATGTTATGAAAGCTGCTATGGCCATAATGCAAAAAGAAAAACCAACATTCTCCAAGTTATGATAGGTTGATGTGGAAATGACTACCTTACACTTGATATATTTTGATTCCCCATTATTGCATGTAATTGCACACTATTGGCAAATCAATTCAAATGTGCACTTGTTCAGTGATACTATGTTTTTTAATGCTGAAAATTTTTAAGTGCTTAGGCACAACAAGAATTATTTTGAAGTGAACTTTGTGCACAAGATTGTATGAAATATATTTATGCTGTAGATCCCTGACTTACTTCATGTTCCAAAAGTACACGCAACAGAATCTTTGCTTACAATTATAAAACTGTTCATGAGTACATTGTATTGAAAATGCAGGTTAAAACTTCATAATTAGTTTATTTGTTCCTTACCATGCACTGAAAACGATTTCATTGACACAACATAGGCACTTTCCTGAGGTTACTTCTATATAATATTGTATTTTATTTCAAAACATGCATTGTTAGACTTTGTAGACAAATATATCATTTTCTGTACTATTGGTACCAAAGAATTAAAACATATACACTGCTGAGAATCATTCGGTACTCTTAATTTTTTTTTTTTGGTTTCACACTGGCATTAGATCTTATGTTTCGTCCAATGTCATGAGTGATACATAGTCTTTGTATTTAACATTTCCTCCATCCTGATCTACGGCAGCAGATAACATCTCTTCCATTTCTTCTTGAGTAAATGGTTCACCTAGAAATAAGAGAAGACATGACAAGGTTTCATTATAACATACCAAGAATGCTACCAAGACAAGGTTACAGAATAAGAATATTTTTTTACACAAAGCTTTCTACATACATGTGATTCATTTAAATGTACCGATAACAGGTGTATAACTTCACATTTGTAGGGAAGTATTAGAGAAATCATTTCCTGATATATAATTAGAAAAGAAGATTGAAGATTTTCTACTCTAAAGTGGAGAACGTTGATACGTAGGTTGTGCTTGTTGGAATTTTTTGTACATCTTTTTTGCAAGGGAATGAATTTATCTTGATATAACTCTTTCTCAATACTACATATGACCTTTTTAAGGTGCTCACCTTCTTCGGTCATATATTTTGTGAAATCTTGTTGAGTTAAGTATCCCGTATTCTCTGGATCTAATACTTGGAAGGCTTTAAACAGTACACTCTCTAGTGCCGGTTTATATCTGAAATATAAATAATAATAATACACTGTGTTTATGATGGCTAGTAAATTTATCACGTGTCAGCTCATGAGAAACTGTAATGTATCCTAAAGATTTATAATGGATTATCAAAAAAAGTTGTAATGATATGATAATCATGCGGGCTGGACTTTTCAATCGGCAGAGACAGGTGTTAACTCCATAATGTATTTTAAACTGTCTATTTACCACAATATGACAGATACAATTTTCTCCTTTTCGGTTGGGCTTGGAAATGAACTACATGACAGAGACGGTTTGTATGTAGAAGTGTGCACCTTAAATCAGTCAATAAGAAATCTAAAAGTTTTATCACATACTAGTAAGCAATATAGTTATCACATACTAGTAATTAAGCTGTTCAATTTCAGTATAGTTATCACATACTAGTAAGCTGTTATATTTCAGTATACTAGTAAGCTGTTATACTTCAGTATAGTTATCACATACTAGTAAGCTGTTATACTTCAGTATAGTTATCACATACTAGTAAGCTGTTATATTTCAGTATACTAGTAAGCTGTTATACTTCAGTATAGTTATCACATACTAGTAAGCTGTTATACTTCAGTACTAGACGGCACCCGTGGTAAACCACAAATCTTGATAGAGATGTAGGTCACGTAAGGCCGAGTTCAGACATGTTCACATGACTCTCACAGGCAAAAAAATAATGATGCAAGAGGTTCAAAAGTGCCCATTAAATATGATACCGTTGACACCAACATTTGAGGAACCCGAGCCATCGTCGATACCTACGATGTGTGAAAAGATCATGATTCTACATGTAATAGTTTTGAAGATATTTGATGGAAAGAGTGACAGACGGACACTCGAGATTTAGTAGTATAGAGAGTTTTTTCTCTTGTGTGATATTTAATATTGTAAATGAAAGAAAATTATCTTGATTTTAAATTGCTTAAAGGACTACAAAAATGGAGCATAAAATGCTAGTTCATTTGTTTACGTATTGCATTATTGTGTTCACCTAGTTACTACATGGCAACCACGGTATGTGTTAGTCACCAGTGGATTGCACTCTCACCTTCTTTCCATTAAAATTTTTGTCATCTCTGGTAAAAACTTTTCGAATCGAATATAACCAGTAGGCTCCTCTTCTTCGATCTGTGAAGATTAAAAACACTGCCATGTTATGGTTGTGAAGCTATGTGATGCATAGACAGTAGGTGAGAAAGTGTTATTTTATATTTAAATAACTGGATGATATACTATCAAATTATTCCCTCTTGTGTTTAATCTATTTGTACGATATGTAGTAAAGTCGTGCAATATCTTTTTTTCAAACTAAAATCTATACACAAAAATCAATCCACACATGAAACTGTTCAGTAAAGCACTATTAATGTGACTGCAAATGTGCTAAAAATGTTACAAATTAAGTCAATTATATAAAATAGTATTTACCACAAGTAGCATATCATGTAATTCTGCTTCACTTGGACAACAACCTAACGATCTAACAATTGTACCAACTTCCCTGAAATTAATATATACATGTTCTATTAGTGTCCTAACAAAACTCATGTTGGGTGAAATAGCCAGCAAACACAAAAAACCTTTACTTAAAAAAAAATTATTTGTGCAATGATATAGCAATAATTAATGACATTAAAGTACAAATGGTTAGAGAATACTGTCATTTAATCAATATTCGATCTAATAATCTTAGTCATTGAACATGTTGGAATTTTTATGCTGGGTGATAAAAGAAGTGATAATGACAACATATACCTGACATCTACTGTTTTATTTGATTCATGGTCAAAAATATCAAATGCATCTGTTACTTTCTTTTGGATATCCGCCACCATATTCTCTAAAATAAACGCCATTGTCATGTTTACTCAATTAAATTTAAACGCATTCCAAGACGAAGAGGAGAATCAACAAATATAAGAAAATTAATAGACTAGACTAGAAGTTGTTTCTCACAGGAACCAGTCACTTGGACCCCTGGTCACTTGGACCCCTGAACATTGGTCACTTGGATCCCTGGGGAATTTGTTTTTTTTCCAATAATGTTGAGGAAGTTTGTGAGTTTTATGTATGTTTATACTGGTTGCTGGTAATTAAGTTCCATGATGGTAAATTAAAAAATTAAAAGCTGAATTGTAATTCTCACACCTGCATTGATGGTTGTTCAAGCCTCTGAAATGTGTGATTAACTATTAATGTTTCAGAATTGTCAAATAATCAAGTTGTTTTGAAATGTTGAAACTGAAAATCACACTTACACATGCACTTATAACCAATTACATTTAAGATCCAAATCTAAGCTATATTTTATGTGAATAATGTGTAGAGACTGTACTTTTAATTGAAATGTGCCAAGCTTTGTAATAAAAGCAAATGTGAAGATTAAAACACATCTCATGTTATTTATAAAACTGATCCACTTTCAAGAAGTCTTCACTGGTATTATGTTAATTAGCCTAAATGAAATGTGAAAATCCAGCTTTTAACCTTTGAATTTAGCATCATGGAACTTATCAGTTATCATCAAACAGTAAAACTCACAAACTTCCTCAAAAATACATGTCATAATCTCTAATTAAACTAATTTCCCCAAGGGTCCAAGTGACCAATGTTCAGGGGTCCAAGTGACTTGGCCAGGGGTCCAAGTGACCAGGGGTCCAATTGACCAGGGGTCCAAGTGACTGGAATTCGTTTCTCACTGGTGACTTGACCTGTGATTCTTGCCTCTTGATTGTATTTAATATGGAAAGGATATATTTGTGCGGATAATTTGTTCTTGGAAAATGAAAACAAACAATGTGTTAATCTCGATTACTTGTGTTCACAAAGGGGACAGATGATTAAGATCTCGAAATTAACGATTCTTATTCTACCTACCTGCATTTTCTTTAGCTTCGTCCGCCATGATGTTGATGGTTGCTACCTTCTGACCGAAACCGAACGGCTTTATAAAGAGGGTTGCTATTGGCCAATCAATCTAATTTTCATATTTCTTAGTTTATGAGTGAATAATTGTTTGAAAACTAAGGAACATTAAAAAAATGACTCGTTGAGTTAAAGAATTATTTATCAATAATGGTTTATTTTTAATTTTTCTTTTTCTTTGAAAGATATGTGCGCTATCACCGGGGCTATCACCCGGGCTCATATCACCAATCAAAAGCGTGGATACTGCATACCATTTAGTTAACAAACGCCACCTAACAGGAGATTAGCGAATATTCTAATCTAATATTTTTGTTCCAGATTAAACAATACCATATTTATAACACATTTTTTGCTTATTATAGACACACCATACTGTTCACATATTCAATAAAACTTTTACATTGGAATCGGTGATATAGTGAATAAAAACAATTATTTCGTTTGAGATTTTTTGTCAGAGGAAGTTCATCTGTGGAGCTGACGCCATATTTGAGAAGCCGGGTCAAAAAGTCACAACTTAAATTGCATCGTTTGGACATTTTGCGCTTAAATATAGTGTTCCGCTATATGTTACAGTATCAGTTAACATTTTTTTTATTATTAGGTAACATTTATATGATAATTAAACATGAGTGACGTGGATCCGAAGAAACTAAAAGTTGCAGAGTTGAAAGAAGAATTGAAAGCGCGTGGTTTAGACACAAAGGGCAAGAAAGATAATCTAATAAAAAGACTGACCCAAGCATTAAACAAAGAAAAAGGAATCGATGGTATGAATCTTTAAGGCACATTTTTTGTGTAGTTTGTAGCCCGCTCATTGGTTGCAAATCCCCAGTTTGGACTATAATCTAATGAAATGTGACAGTTATGAAGTTGTCTCCCCTGATAAAGTATACATCGTTGGTTATCTCCCTTGTGTTATTTTGTCAACCATAAAAATCTACTATAAATAATTACTACTAAAACTTATTTTTGTTTGCTAATGGAAAATGAAAACTTATTTTTGTTAATGGGATGGTAATTTATTCCTTTGTATTGGCTATACTTTCTTGCATGATTGTAGATGATGGTGAAGCAGACATTTCACAAGAAACATTTGACACATCTCAAGAAATCACAGACGAAGAAGCAGAATCTCCTGTAAAAACAGCACCTCCTGTTTCTTTCGAACCTACAATTGAAGAAGAGACTCCACAAGCAAAGGAGGAAACACCCACTTCACTGACCCCAGAACCTGAAGCTCCTGTCCAAATGGTTGAAGATGTTCAGGAGGAGGAACAGGTAAAACAGAAAATTGTCAGTGTTCTCAAGAATTATATTTCTCTGGATGCAACAGAGATATAATCTTAATCTTAATACAGGAGTACATATACTAACCAGTACACTTGTAATTAATAGAATGGAAAAGCATGTGCAAAAACAAAAATGAGTAGCGACTAGCTTAAAAACAGCTTTTGCATGAAGGCATTGCAATTAAAATTAAAGAGTCATTGTACCGTAGTGTTCTTGCTAGATAACTTTGAGTTGCTTGGCTGTAATGATTTAGTATGCTGTTGCACTTAATTTAGCCAAATTCTAACATTTCGTTACTTTCAGTCCAATGATATCCGTGATGCAGCTGGCAGTGATGAAGCACAACAGCCAATGGATGGTGATAACACACAACAGGTGCCAGTAGATCATACTGAAGCAGAACCCACGGTAAGCTTAGAACTGCCGTGTAACAAAAAAAGTAGATTATTTTCGTTTTACTTGTATGTATCACTATGAGTGTGGTAATAACATAACATCTAAACTACGTAAACTGTGAATATATCCAATTATTAAAATTCCCCACATGCCTACAAACTTAAAAGCTTGTGTTCATATTAAATTAAACCTCTGAGTTCATTCGTGTTGGTTCCAGTGTATATATCTACATACTATAAAATAAGCTGAATAATGTTTTGTCTTATGTAGGGCGAGGACATGGAGCAGGGTGATTTTGTTGTACAAGATGAAGTTGCTGGTGACCAAGAGGAACATGACCGAGAAAGTAAGCTTCTCACTGGCAGCTTAAAAAATTATCAAGAATTTAAGAAATTTTTGAAAATTATCTTTTTTTGAAGCTATTGATTCACCTTAGAATGGGTTAATATCAGAGCCTTGTTGCAGTGAAATTGCATTGGTCATTTGTTACCTCCCACCTGTCCAAGTTTTATCATTGATTTATATTAGAAAAGTGCAAATTCTATTTGCTCAGTTGTTTTTCTGAATTTGGACTATGGTGTCAGAAGGTTGGGGAAGTAAGACAAGCTTACAAAACTCAATACAATACATAGCAGCAAATTTTCTGTGTGAATATATGTAATTCTTTTATGTAACATCTGTTATTTGATTTTACAGAGCATGATAGGAGAAAACGTTCCCGTTCGCGGTCACATTCTCCTCGTAAAAGATCTCGCTCACGCTCCCGCTCACCCCAGAGGCGTAGAAGGTATTCCCCTAGAGGAAGGTGTGTGCTTCGTAGTTCTTTTAGATTTCTAATGCAAACAATGTGCCTTGTTACACTGCATGCTACTGTAACATAGCAGTAGTCATCTATGATTTGCTATCAAGAGAAACACTGTTAAATAGGACTGAGACTTGCATGGAAGCCCCCCCCCCCCCCCCAATAATACTGTCTAAAAGCTGGAAACATCATAGTATTCTCTTCTTTTCTGCTCAAACTAAAGTTTTTGAAGGTAGAGAGAGATCTAACTTTGTTGGGTTTGATTATAAGTAATCAAGGAGACTCCTTCTGATCTGTATGTTCTTGTAACAACATTCTCACTTAAACTGCATGTAGCAGTGTAGGTCAATATATACATTAGTATCCCAGAGGTTTTTGCAGCATATTTCGCAACAGGAAATACATGCATTTAGTTGAATCTTGTTTTTAAACATTTCACCCACACTAACTATCTTTCTGTTATTTAAAAGTTTGCTGTGAAATAAACTAACTGATATGTTATCAAACAGTATATAACAGTATCCATGTTTCTGAGTAACATTTGAATGCTATTTCTTTATACAAAATTATTTATAACTTTTTATGTTGTAACATGCTTAATTAGCCTATTCTTGTGACTCTGTGTAAGGAAACGGAATCTAAAGCTGTTTGGAAGTAAAAAAAAATGTAACATTGTTACTTATCACTTGCATTACCTCAATCTTATGAAGGAAGGACAAGATTTAATACATTAGACACTTGTTTTGGGTTTAATTTTAAATAATTTATACCATTTGCAAGAAATATCAAGTACTTATTGTAGGTCCCCACCTAAACGAGACATGGAGGATGATGCTTGGTTAACAGCTACAAATATGCAGCTTGATAAGTGTAAGTATTTAGTGTCATCAACTACATTGTAGACAATCTCGTCAATCAAAGTGGGAATATTTTTTTGAAATGTGGTTTAGTTAAATATGGGATATAACTGTGATGCTTTCATAACTTGAAAGTTTGCCACACACTTTGATGTAGGATCTGAAGATGCTTGTTTGTCTTGATCGATGCTACGAAAGTCGAACTGCTTATAACTTGTTAATTTCCATTTTGGCAAATAATTTCTTGTATTCTGTAAATGATAAAAAGGTCCATTTAAAGTACAGTATTGTATCAAAAGATGATTAAAATTTCACTTGCAGATAATTCTGATTTGAACTTGCGAATTGAAGCAGAGAAAGGTGTTAAAGCATTCCCTATGGCAGCTGATGGGTTTGCTTTCATGTGGGCTGGTGCTCGTGCAACTTATGGCTGTAACACAGGAAAAGTACACTATGAAGTCAAAGTTAGTATTTTCTGTACACTGGTAGTAGCCACATTTGCTTCATCTCGCATATGAAATTCAGTGTGTGATGAAAATTTAAATGTTTTGATCAACTGTGCTATTAAAGGGGTAATTATGGCCATATGTGTGACACATTGTATATAATTTATGGTTTTACTTTTCACATCTCACTGTGAGTACTGGAGATGAGCAAATCTGAGATTCAATTTTCAGAGTGCTCTATTACGCTTGTAGAAGTATTGTTTTGTAATGAAAGTTTACTTAGTTACTTTTTATTGAAAATTTCAAAGCCTGCTTTAAAAAACATGCATAGTTGTGGTTGTTAGTGTCATAAAGCTGTGTCCTTGAGTTATCCAATTTTAATTAGCTGTTGTTTTCGAAAACAGAAGACTTATAGTGTGGTATACTTACCTAGGTAACTGAACAGCTTGATGTTAACCACTTGCCTGAAGAGGAAACCACAAAGCATGTCATCCGAGTAGGCTGGTCGACAGATTCTACCTCCACGCAGCTTGGTATGTTGCTACTTTTGATTCCACTGTATTTGCTGCCTATACTGATAGTAGCTATTAGATAGGTAGCTTCCTGGTATCATAGACACTTTTTTATGTATAAACAAACATCCATTTTTAGTTATAGAACTAATAATCACGTAAAAAATTGAAATTTAGCAATTGTGAATGTTACATTAGTAAGTAAATAATATTGGACTAGTGATCATGACATATATATTGGATGAAATAATCAAAAACGATATTTTTGTTTAAATACCATTATTTTCGTAGTAGTAATAGTGGTTGAATTGTTGTGAAGTGTATGAATGCTTGTAAGGAAATTAGTTAATTTTAAGGTTGAAAAAGTTTAATTGACCCATATTTTAACAGATATATATCAATTTTCGCTTAACTGCGATGTAAATGTCACTCTTTTTAGAGACTAAGGTATCTTAATGTAAAGCTGTCATCTTCTTATAGATAAAAATTAATTAACGCTTGGCCATTTATTATTTTCTTAATTTTAATCTTCTGTTCAAGGGAGAGATTATATTTGGATAAATAATGAATTTTAAACTTGAGGTTCTGCTAAAGAGAAGGCTTGTATTTCAATATTATGTTAAATATGTATTTGTAAGGACTTCTATCTTGATTTAGTTGTATAAAGTTTGAACTTTGTTTGTCGTTACTCAAGTATTTAGGTACTGATGTACAATTCTGGCAGCCTGTTTTGATGATTTCCATGTTTACAGGTTGTTTTAAGTATGCTAGGCAGCACACTTATTGATAATTTTTTGTTGGAAAGTATTAGGAAGGGGTGGGATTACAAAAAAACTTGACAAAGTTAGTGAACAATCATTGAGGACACAGATACTTGAGATGCTTTCGATGATGTCTAATATTATCAGTGAAGACTTTCTTACATGTACGCATTTTGTAACTTGCTTGCTTTTTCCAGTAAGTTAGATATAAGTTGGTGTTAAAACAGTATTGTTTTAGGAAATTGCAACACAGTAAGCTACAGTGTGTGATTCTAATCTGTGAGTGTTTTTTTTAACCATATGTCTGATAGTGGTTGTGTTAAAGTAAGTATGCTACTTGACTTTATTTTATAGGTGAAGAACCACTCTCATATGGCTATGGTGGTACTGGAAAAGCATCAGTTGACTGCAAGTTTAAAGACTTCGGTGAAGCCTTTGGACTAAATGATGTCGTTGGAGCTTCGGTTGTAAGTCAAGAACTTGTGATACTTGTTTAGTGATCATATTTAAAAGTTATTGTGGACTGTTAACCTGTTGTATGCAATGAAGAGCATATACATATCCAGCATATAATTTTATCACTTCTTCTATAATAACATGTTACAGCATGTTTACCTTTGTACTGCCATGAAGTATCCCATCGTTAATACTGTATTTACTGATTTTTAGGATTTTGAGAATGATCCTGTTACACTCAGTTTCACAAAAAATGGAGCAGAGTTAGGAGTATGTTTTGAAGTATCTAAGGAAGAGTTGGGTGAACAGGCACTGTTTCCCCATATCTTGTCCAAAAACTGTGAATTTACGTGTAACTTTGGTGAACAGGTGTGTTTCTGTAAATACTTTAAGCAGAAATGTGTAATAATTGATTAATGTAATAATGTAATAATAATTTTCACATGTAATAATGTACGTGGTGTAACTAGTGGAAGTCAAGTAAAAGTTGCATGTATGTTCTATTGTTTTTCTTACATTTGGTATGCCTATTTTATATGTAGATGGTGTTGGTTTATGCAGGTATGTGTAGAGCTAGTGGAAATATCAATATTAAAGTATATTTTCTGTTCATTATGTAGGAAGAGGCATTTTTTGCACCTCCTGAAGGATATACCTTTATCAATAATGTACCTGTTGAAGAACGTGTACGAGGGACTGTACCACCAGCTAAAAAAGAAGAATGTGAGGTAAATTTCATTAAATCTTGCTGAGAGGCCGATTACGAAATAATTTCCAATGTAAAATGTTCACTGGCGTATTCTAAAGATCATATATTGTCCAGGTATTTCTGCATTCAGAAAGAAGCTCAACCAAATCAGAAAAACTGCAGACAAGCTAGACAGCAGTTCACATATTACCACTGGATAGCTACATCATGACTTCAGGGTGCAATAATAAGTACATATTTTGTTCAGTAACTCGGGCAGCTCGTTTAATATGCAGATTTTATGAGAAAATTTGAGTAACAACCTAGTTGTGATTGAAATGACACAACGTAGGAAATCTTGACATATGGCTATTGTGAAAGAGTTTTGGCAAGGTTATATTTAAGGTTAATCTAGTTGTTTAAGACATTGTTACCTAACAAATCCTTTAAGGGGATAAGAATGGGAAAACCAGTCATACAACCCTGTGTTTATTTATTATTGGTAAAAATATTTACTGTTACCCTTTATTACCTCTCCACATGTCATACCTTTTAACATTCCGCTATGTTAATTCCGATCTTTGTATGTCTTTGTTACCTCATCACATGTTGCTACATTGTAACATTCTGCTATGTTAATGTCTTGTGAATAAACTATAAATTCCCAAGTGAATCTTGAAAGCTACAGTATCATTAAAGCTTTACTTTCACATGATTGTAACTCAGTTGTTTCTTTGCAACTTCTGTTCACTGAATTAGGTTATTATGATGTGTGGTTTACCATCAGCCGGAAAAACAACATGGTCAGACCAACACTGTAAATCTAATCCAGACAAAAAATACAATCTGCTTGGAACGGATCATATAATAACACATGTAAGTATACAGTGCACTGTCATGTTTTGATGATTTACGCGTGTTTTAACAGGTGATAATGATGGTTGGCTTACCTGGAGCTGGTAAAACTACCTGGGCTGGTAAACATGTGGCTGGTAACCCTGACAAGAGGTACAATGTCCTTGGAACTAACAACATTATAGACAAGATGAAGGTAAGACTAATTACAATTGTGTGTGGTATATTGAATGAAGTATGATGGGACCACCAATTCTAAAATCTTGGGTAATGTAATTTGGACAAATTTTGACATGTACTTTAAAATGTAACTTTGTGTGATGATGAGTGTGGTACTGTACAACACATTGTGTAGTTCACGGAATTGGAGGTTCTAGCTTGTGATATTCACTGTCCCAACAAAAATATTTTTAAGTTTAGGTCAATTATTGTTTGTCAAGCCCCTTGTATTAGTCCCAAAAGTGTATAGGTAACTGAATTAAAGTTGATGTATTGTTTTTGTGCTAATGTCTAATATGAAGTTGCCTCAAACACATGTTCAGTTTTGTTGACAACATTGTTTTGTTGTATGCATTTTAAATATTGTATATTATCTAGAATAGTGTGTAAGATGTTGCTGCCACAATGGTTAATAAATTTTTTCCAGTTAGGATTTTATGCCTTTTCTTTGAATTTGGTAAATTTATTGACAATACTAAATAAAATTTGAATTTGCTTTGATTTTCATCTTTTTCAGTCATTAGGTGAGACTTTTGTAATATTGATTGATTTTGTCAAAAAAATTAATACTTTTTATAGGTCATGGGCCTACCACGAAAACGTAATTATTCTGGACGTTGGGATGTTTTGATTGATAAAGCCACCAAATGTTTAAACAGACTTCTAGAGATTGCTTCCCGCAAGAAACGAAACTATATTATTGACCAGGTATGCAAAGAAATCAAATTTCTCCTTTAATTCAAATAATCGGGGGGTAATAAGATGGAAAGAATGGTGATTTACTCGGGTACACCCATATTAATAATGTAATAAAATGTTATCGGTGATGTCATGTATGCTTTTGAGCGAAAAAAGGTATTCTTTGTTGTAACTGGCATGCAACATCTATTTATGCAATGTTAATTATTATACTCTTTAATTCAGTACATGAAAGTAGGTTCTTCTTGTCAACATTTCTTTCAGCAACCATTTTTCCGATATACTTAACAACGTGGACCAGATAAGGAAGAATCATAAAGAAGTTAGCTATTCTTGTAACTAGAAAGTAAATGTTAAATTATTGCATTGTATCAATGATATATTAGTGTATTATATCTCAATGATAGTACAGATAACATGCTGGTGTAAAGGATAACTTGGTTAAGTGATTTAAGGCGATACTCTGTGGAAATGAGCGCTTTATTATCGTTAGTTTCTTTATTGTGAGGGTGTTCAGAGTAAATCACCAGTCATTGTAAAAAATATATGACGGTAGGTTTGGACATTTTCTTACTTGTTTGCTTTTCAGCAGGGCTTGTCTCCACTCTCTGAAATACATGGGTAAGTATGCAGGTAGGTTTATATATGTCATCAGGGGGTTCAACTTGGGGTTGGGATGATAAAAGTGGGAAGGTGGAAGAGGATTCACTATAACTCTGAGGTGAGAGGATTTTCTTTTATTTGGAGGATTTCACAGCCAAGAATGTGGAGCTACATAGTTATGAATCTCATATGATTTAAGAATGTTCAGGATTAGATTGGTCTGAATGCCAGCATATTAATAGAGCTTCTTGATTTCTCTTTAAAAGAATATAGGACTACCTGGAAGCCAAGAGAACTCTCTGCCAAAGAGACTGTTTATTTGTTATCATCTACTTTATGAACAAAGCTTAAAGAAATCTTCAGCAGTATGTCGCAATAGCATTATGTTGTGGAGTGTACAAGAATTACATAACTGTGTCAAAATAATTGCTGTATTGATTATGGTATAGATATGGGATGCCTGTGTCGACAGCATATACATGTTCATATATTATAATTAGGGACCTTAAGGACTGTTTGGTGTTACATAGTATGGTAAGTATGCTAACCTCATGCCGTGCATAAGGTTCGTATAAGTGGATGTTAAAAGTCCAAAAGCTTATAAACAGGACTTTGTATTACAGAAAGCAGGATGGGGTTTTAGTGTACCACTATCTCATGGATGTAATGGCTTGCGTGCAAAATAGCACTGCCTTTATGGCTGGTTTTAATATAGCCACTTTCTCAATCTGAAATATTCTTTATCACCCCGCTCCTGCAGACAAATGTATACCAGTCAGCACAGAGACGTAAAATGCGTCCTTTTGAGGGATTCCAGCGAAAAGCTGTAGTGATTGTTCCATCTGACGAAGATTTTAAACAGAGAATTGAAAATCGGGAGAAGGAAGAAGGCAAAGATGTACCTGACGATGCTGTACTAGAAATGAAAGGTAGGGTGCTGGTCACCAGTAATTACAGTTTTTAACCATTTTGTCCCTTCTGTTTCAGATCTAGGTTTGCATGTAGCGTGGTGTATAGTGGTAATAAGTACCCATAGGGTTCAAGCACTCCCTAGGTTAGGTTTAGGGAAGGCCCTCATACTTACAAGCTTAAGGTAGTGCTTGCATACCGAGATTAACTCTCTTGAGGGTAATTCAAATTCTCTTTATTAACCTAATTTGAATTAAACTCTAGTTAGTAGTCTCGTACTATTAATTTACAATGTACTGATTATTAACTTTAATCTGTTTTCAGCAAACTTTGGTCTGCCTGATGTAGGACCGAACTTTGACACTGTGGAGTTTATTGAACTTGATAAGGAAGAAGCTCAGAAAGTTGTTGAAATATATAATAAAGAGGGCCAAGTGAAATTCCCAATACAGAAACCACGCAGCCGAGATGACCGTAACCAAGGAGGTAGATTTAGTGGTGAGTGATTTTAGCCATTGCACTTTGTCTTGATCATACATCATGTGACGGTGGTTGTCACAATTGTGAGGGAGTACTGGGGTGGAAAGTTATGCAACAAATCTTAAAGTTCTTGAGATTCTAAACTTAATCTTAATTTAATCATAAGCGCATCAGTCTTTTACTTAAAAGGTCAATTCAAAAAGGCTGATTGCACAAATGAAGATTACAGATGGAAGTAATTAGTAGAAATAGGTAACACGTTTGTCAGATCAGTGTCTCCTGTATTGTTTGCTGTTATGGAGTCCTGCAGCAAATGTTATTGCCAAACTAAAACTAACCTTGTTTTGTCTTTTCATCAGGAGGTTATGGTGGCCGTAGAGACGATCGTTATGGAAGTCGTCGAGGTGGTAGTGGTAGTGGTAGTGGTGGTGGTGGTGGCTGGCGCGATCGTCAGGGAGGTGACCGACGTGGAGGTAGGATTGTGTTTGAAGTATTATCACAGCTTGCATTGTACATATTAATAGAAGTAAAAAGCAAACTTAAACAGCTCCTGTAACTTTGCTGTGTTGTCATTGTGAGACATAATGTTCTTATAATTAAGCATATGATAATAGTCTAAGTATATTGGCTTTGTTATATGTTGTAGGTCGTGGAGGGTACGGTGATCGAAAACCTTATGATCGTCGTGACAGTGGCCGCGATAGAGGCGTAAGTAATGTTAATTATTAATTTTAGTCAACAAACTTTAATACTAGTTGTATTTACTTTTGTGAAGACTTTCTTTTGCAAAAGTAAGAAGAATACTTGTGTTAAAGTGTTGGCTGTGCTACATAGACATTTGCAAATTTTGGTTTAAAACAGACTGTCTCAGTTTTGTTTAATGCTCAGTGTGTGATTGTTACAACTTCGTTTTTTGCGAACTGTGTCATGTAGTATGCACTGAAAACCTCACTCTTGCTTTTTAATGTCACAAATACGGTGCAATGTGATTTGCAACATAAAATGTGATTTATTTACCCACTGTTACTTCATATATGCAAGGGTTGCGAGATTACGAGATGCAGTATAATTTCAAGAATACATATGCATGTACTGTACATTGGTCTTGATTTTTTCTGGAAGATGTAAATGTACTGTTGTATGTATTTTAGAGACAAGGCTCCTATGGTAGTAGTGGTGGAAGGTGGGGTGATCATTCTGGTGGCAGTGGAGGCTACAACAAGGGAGGCAGCTATGGGAACCAAGGTTCCTGGAATCAGGGGCAAAGCG
>JAOXYB010022792.1:0-16785 GCA_028565635.1 Phoronis ovalis | reverse complement strand
ATGTGTGTATATATATGGCGTCATTATGTTAAAATTAACGTCTGTCTATATATAAGCACTACTGGTGTACAATTTATAAAACTGATTTTTGGGAAGTTAATTACATGAATCTGGCAAATTGTTTATTGCAGCGCATAGTATGATTTAAATTAATGTAAGCGTGAAATTTGTTTTACCTGTGGTACGGACCATTTTGTTTTGTTAGTGTTAGTCCTCTTGGAGTTATCCATGCGATTGATTCAGGTCGTATTTCATTCGAATAAATACATTCGAGTTTCGTAGTACTCCCTTCCTTTGAGCGTGTAACTGCTGCTATATTGCCTAATGGAAAGTTTACATCAATATAATCACTGGTAAAGGTGACAAAATTACAAATAACGTATTCTAGTTCTTGTAATTCAACTATTTTAATTTTGCCCTTCCTATCTAGGAAATGTAACTATAAAGTGGCAATGTTTGGAAAAAATGCACTTTTTTGAGAACGCAAATTAAACTACGAAACTTGTTAATCCGATACATCATATAGATACAATGCAATTACATTTAATGCAAGGTACTATAACTTACTCGCATCGCAAGCTTTTCTAATACATTCCTTTTCTTCAGTATCCAGCTCCCCGGGACAAATTAGATGAATGCTTTTTTTATCAGATGGTATATCTCCGAGTGGATTACATGTGCGTTTGCGTTGTTCCTTTCCTAGTCCGCACTCTACAGTACAGTGAGTCCATTCCCCCCATAAACCCCACTCACCAATATGAGTAGCGTTCTCAGTTGTTGTACGTGGAGTCATAGCACTTGCAAGATCTGTATTTGTCAACAAATATTAAAAATACTTTATTAGTCTATAGTATTTACTTGGCGCCTTGCGAATGACATGCAACTCTATGTATTTTATTTTTTTTAAAGCCACTTGCTATATTTCTCCCGGTTTTATGCGTTCGTAATGTGATCTTGTTTCCTGTTTTTATAGCATCAAGAAACTACAAGTACCCATGAAGTAAAAATGTATGTAATAATATAAAGTTTAAGGCTAATACCCGTGGTGGTACTAGGTGTAGTGGTAGATATAGTAGTAGGTAGGGTAGTAGGCCTAGGACAGTTCTCAACTATACAATTCTCTATTTCACTTCCTTCGTCTTCACAAGTTCTGTCGACATCACTGACGAAACACGTTCTAGAGCGAACTCGCCAACCCCGACCACAAGTGGCTGAACAAGCACCCCATTTATGCCAATTAGACCACCGAACCGGAGCTGAGAACATAAATGGTGTTATTGTTTAAAATTAATATTTTACATTTACATGCCAGCTTGGAATAAAATTGCCATACAAGCATGAGTTAATGTCAAACATCAAAGGTCATTATAGGTCGACGCTATGCAAGCATGAGTATTATTTGTTTGTCGTTCAATGAGGAAACCTCTTATAATTACATAAGTATATACACAAAAAATAAAACTTACGCGGGCATACCGTTGCTCGAGGACATGGAATATTGATTGTAGTCGATCCATTACAAGATATTTTCCCCTTTGATAAGCAAAGCCTATGTCTTGATATAAACCCACGATCACCGCACGTGACACTACAAGCAGTCCAGTGACTCCAGTCAGTCCACAGTGGTAAACCATGTTCCTCTTCTTCCATTTCATGTCTGTGGTGCTCAAAAGCAATAAAAGTTTCAGTGACGTTGGTTAATGTTTTAATTAATTCTTGGTGTAACTCAATATCGTTTCTAATGATGGAGGATGACATGGATCTCCATAGTTTCTTTATCGTGTCAGTGAAATCCCGTGAAATTTTCTTTCCAATCCTTTTCATTTTCTTGCTTTGCTGCTTGTTTGCATTGACTTGCTGTTCCTTCATACTATCCAGTAGGGAGTATAGTTTATTCAACATTGTTTGAATTGCCTCTAACGTGACCTCGTCCTTTTTGTGATTGGCTTGCATTTCCACATACATTCTGTGTTCTTGCTCTAGTTCACCACCCACATTGTGTCGATGATGTCGATAGTCAATGGTGTTCCCTTCAACTATCACGTGTGTATGGTGAGTCTTTAAATGTGCTTTTTGACCATTGGCCATGTTTGTTTTGTTTTGTGATTTTGCTAGTGCTACAACCATTATGTGTGTTAGGGGTGAATCAGCATCACCTACTGTATTCTTTTTGACAGTTACTATCTTATTGTTGGACTGTTTGCTGGTAATAGTATCGCCATTGCCACCTTCCATTTTTACTTCGGCATCGGATGGTCTAGTATTATCACCATGTCTGTGTATGGTTGTTTTAACATGTGCCTGATTTTCTTCATTATGTTGCACCGCTTGTGAATGTGCATGTGTATGTTGAGATTTTTTAGCAGCTATTCCGTCTTGTGCTTTTCCTTCAACTATTACGTGTATGTGTTGTGTTTCAGAATCATCCACTGTGTTCTTATTAACAGTTACTACCTTATTATTGGACTGTTTGCTGGTAATAGTATCGCCATTGCCACCTTCCATTTTTACTTCGGCATCGGATGGTCTTGTATTATCACCATGTCTGTGTATGGTTGTTTTAACATGTGCCTGATTTTCTTCATTATGTTGCACCGCTTGTGAATGTGCATGTGTATGTTGAGAGTTTTTAGCAGCTATTCCGTTTTGTGTTTTTCCTTCAACTATTACGTGTATGTGTGGTGTTTCAGAATCAGCCATTGTGTTCTTATTAACGGTTACTACCTTGTTATTAGACTGTTTGCTAGTAATTGTATCACCGTTTTTTCCTTGCATTAAAACTTCGGCAGCTGATGTTCTTGTATTATTTCTAGTTCCGTGGCTGGTTGTCACAACCTGTGTTCCGCCATTTGCCCCATTTTGTTCTACTTTAAAATGTGTGTGTTGAAACGTTTCAGCAGCTGCTCCGTCTTGTGTCCTTCCTTTAACCAGGACATGTGTGTGGTGTGTTTCAGCATAATTCCTTGCTTTTGTTTTAATATGTACTACCTTGTTATTTGAATGTTTGCTTGTTGTTTTGCTACCAGTGCTCCCTTCCATCGTATCTTCGGCATCGGATGTTCTGGCATTACCTAGGTATCTATGTATGGTTTCAACAGCCTTTCCGTCTTGTGCCTTCCCTTTAACTGTTACATGTATATGGTGGGTATCAGCATCCTCTACTGTATTCTTTTTCACAGTTACTATCTTATTATCAGCCTGCTTGCTAATAACTGTATCACCATTATCTCCTTCCATTGTTACTTCGGCATCAGATATTCTGGTATTGTCTCCATGTCTGTGCACGGTTGTTACAACATGTGCATGGTCTTCATTCTGTTGAGAGTTTTCATCAGCCTTTCCGTCTTGTGCCTTCCCTTTAACTATTACATGTATATGGGGGGTATCGTCATCCTCTATTGCATGAGATGTTCCGATTTTATCTCCATGTTTATGTATGGTTGTTATAACATGTGCCTGGCCTTCTTCATCACGTTGTTCGGTTTGTAAATGTGTATGTTGAGCATTTTTAAAAGCTATGCCGTCTTGTGTCTTACCTTCAACTGTTAGGTGAATATGTGATGTTTCACCATTACCCACTGTATTTTTTCTAACAGTCACTACTTTGTTATCGGTCTGTTGGCTAGTAACTTTATCACCATCGCCCCCTTCCATTGTTACTTCTGCATCGGATGTCCTGACATTATCTCCATATCTGTGTAAGTTTGTTACAGCATGGGCATGTCCTTCTTCACTTTCAACAGCTAATTCATGTTGTGGATTTCCTTCAACTGTTACACGTGTATGGACTGCATCAGCATCACCTACTGTATTCTTCTTTACCGTTATAATCTCGTTATTGGACTGCTTGCTAATGATTTTATCGCCATGTTTCCCTTCCATGGTTACTTCGGCATCGGAAGTTCCGGTATTATGGATATCTTCGTGATGGATTGTTACTACCGTATCAGCTGACTGTTTGAGAACTGCTGGTTTAAGTTTATCATTATAGTGCTCCCATCCCTTGAAAGTACCATTGCTTTTTCCAGCCGTTTCCGATTTCACGCGTTCTAAGAAATCTAAAAGTTAAAAACAAACTGTAGTAAAATATGTCAAAGAACAACTATGCGAAGATCACATCGAAAGTGAAGTATTTTCGCTTCATAAGTTGTCTTTTTATTGCACTATGCCTAAAGATCCAAAATTAAAAGAAAAGCTCCAATCGGTAAATCCCACATTTACATAAACAACATACGAGTTTTAATAATAGCAATGGTGATACGCAATATCCATTAATTATACATAATTATCTGATATACCTCCATGGCCCGAGCCCATATCCTAGAACAGTCGGTGCATTAACAAAGTTAACTCCGGTTAGCTAAAAGCATAATTTCTATATTTCAAACCTAGCTCCTACTATAATGGATGTATATATCAGTAGATAGATATGCTTTGTTTGTAAAACTCCGGAGAAATTGCCACTAAACGTCGTGCAAGACATTTTAAGTATATCACCAAAGGAGAATCCATTGTGCTAAAATGTTGATTGATCTCAGACGTGAGTGAGTTACACCTCATGCACTCAAACCACAATACTTTTTCACAATTTTAACAATGCACTAACAGTGGATGTAAGTCACCTGGTGAATCATCATAAACAGCGCATGTACTGCAAATCACTGATACGGTGATGTTCGATCAAAGATAGCTAATTATAGGAATAACTGTCGATTGTATGAAAAACGTTTAGACAGTTAAAGCAGCACTTTTTAATTAGTCGTTTAAATAGGATAATACCTGCTGGGGAAAAGTCTATGTTAATTATAGATTTTTCTGTTGCTTCTTGGAATCCCATAGCAATCAAAACTTCCAGAATAGATGTATCTTCTTTGTTACATTTCAAGACTTGACGACATGAAACTTTGTTACTGCAAAGAATATTTCAGCACCTTTTTGTACATAAATATGTGCCTTGGCGTAAAGCAATATATAAATTATTATTTTTAATCCAGTCCTATGTTAGTTGTGAAACGTGCAAATGCAAATGAACATTAAGTTCAATAAGCGAAAATGTATAGATATTAATAAAATGTTTAAAGTAAATAAAAAAAAATAAAAATAAGAAATACACCCGACCTACATATAATACAATTGATGTCTCGGCTTATTTGAACACGGTGTTCGGAATACAGGAGTTCACATCAGTGATAATGCGATGCTACAAACAATATATTATATGCCGAAATTTCAATAATAGAGCGTGATAGTTCTGTGTTTTAAGTTTGCTAATTTAAAGTAACTATATTGAACTATGGACAAGATGTTGTATCATTCTGGATGGATACCTCACCTGCAAACGTCTATATGTTCTGTTGTTCCGTTGTTGTGAACAATATTCCAGCTAATATGCATTTCGTGTTGTTCTGGCATTGTTTTGCCATTAGTATATAGTTCCAGATAAAAAATATACGAGTCTGATTCTCCTGGTATTGGTTCTACAGATTGTACATTCATACAAGGCATATAGCTTGTTTCTGAGCCTAAAATGATCATGTATTATACTGTGCAAGCGAATTCAATAATATAGCGAACAGTCTACATTCGCGATAGCCTACAGACCTTGACTACTTTCTTGTCAACAATGAAAATTGTTATTTTAAATAGATGCAACTACAGTCAATTCATGTAATGGCAATAGGCTGAGCAAATTCATTGTACTTTTGGAAAATGAATAATTTGTCTTTTTGGATGTGACCAACTTTAAATTTGATCTTTTAAGTACCTTGCGTTTTACTTATTCATTAAAAAAAAGAATTTAAAACTTACACGAGCCAGTTGCTGATTTTCGGATTAGGGTATTTTTATCCGAAGTGGTGGTGGTGTCTACAAAAGCGACATACGCAGCAGTGTACATGAAAATGAAAAATCCATTTAACAGATTTGCATCCATATTTCCTTCGGCAACTCACTCCTTTTCAAGAAAAGCAATCTTTCAATGTGATGTACATGGTAAAATTAAGAAAATTTAAAAACATGATCTACATAGCCGTTTCCTTTTACAACTCTCAAGTGTGCGTTGCTAACAGTATGTTACGCACGCTTTCTAAATGCAAATCGCTCTTTTGTGTCGTCACTAAATACGTAAGTATCTATGACGTTGAAGAATAATTTTTCTGTACATAAAATAGTCTATTGTCACTATCAACAATAAAATCACTAAAAATATATCTAATTTCCTAAAATATTCACACTTTAGTGATTTTATTGATAAAATATTCTGATAGTATTGGAATGATGATAACGGTAAAGTGATTTCAAATTTAAGAAAATATCCACGATATCAATAAGACAATGTTGTTATTTTTTTCTCTTTCCTAACAAAGACTTAATTCCATGTTTATTAGACTTTTTTTCAGACCTGTCCAGTGTACATGTGAAGGGGCCCGTGCACCAGTTCAATCATTCAAGCAGACAATTTGTTTTCTTATTTTTTATTAGTAATAAATTTACTTGTACTTGTAGTATACAAAACAATGTTTTTTTTGCAGTCCTTCCCATGAATGACTTATTATTATCTTTCGCATGAACTGTACATTTATTCCGTATGTGCACCGACACTTTAATTTAACTTGCTTATTGTATATTGTGTGCACAATGTCATAATTTATTTATTTCTAAAATTATTCTGTTTTTTAAATCAATCGTTTTTGTTGAAAGCATTTAGCATCCATTTGGTAATTGCTCTGTAAACTGTATTTGCTATGAAAACATATGTTCAAACATTGGACTTTAATAAAAAATAGATTTCAAACAACTTAGAGATCAAGAATATTTGTATTGCTGAAGGCAAAATGGAGTAGAGTAACTGCACGGACTACAGCAAAAATAATTCTGTCACACTGCACGATCGAAAGGACATAGAATACGAAATAGTAATACTCTTTATTTCTACGTATGATCATGGATACCAAAATTGCATTTGATTCAATATTCAAAAACATTATATGTCCATAATCAAGAATACTTACTGAAATCAGGTGCCAGTTAAAATTGAGCAACAAAAAAAATGAAAATGTTTTGTGTAGTGTGCAAATCCATGAGTGTTCAATAATAGTAGTAACATGTAAAAATCCTTTTTAGAAGTAATAAAGATTGTTTAGAGGTGTCGAATATCAAAGTATACAGTACGCAATCAAGTAAAGAAACATAACTAACTAGCTAATCATGTCAATGTCTTTTATTTTCAAATCTTTGAATCTTTTACATAAAATTTCATTTAATGGATATGTAATATCCTGGCTGTTGACGTATGAGTTATATAGAATTGCTTTGAAGTTTACAACTTGTACATAGAAAGAATACGCCATGATAAATCCGCTGTTAAGTGTTGCAAATACATGCAGTGAAGTCACATACGACACAAGAAAAACATCATCATTCGATTTCAAGTAACATCGTGAATACTCTAGTTTCCAGCTTCCAAGGTAGCGACGTGACTTACCTAAATACTTCGCGTGTGTATTCTTAAGTGACAAGTGTCGGTTACTAATTTGATCTAATTTGGACTATTTCTGAAAGGAAAGAGCTTTTCGGACATTAAATTTGTATCCAAAACATTATTACAGTGAAAAGGAAAATTCGATTATCCTACCATAATATTCCATTTTCGAAATAGAAAGTTTTTCCTTTATAAAGTCAATATTTTTTAACTAACCGAATATTTATTTTCAGGCACCAATTAGAAGTTCCCATTTCAAGTTATCAATAGGTGTATGGCAATAAAATATTAACTAAACAAACTGAATCAATGTTTTGAACACTCGCTCATCTTACAATATGTATAACACGATTTCAATATATTTCGAAGATATTTTCTAATATATCGCTTCTACAAACTGGTTATTTAGTTAGTTGCTGTAAAGAATCACCTGTTTGTGAACTGTTCACTTGCTTATCTAGATGTCTAGATGTGTATTTCTGTTCCCATCGAAATATAATTATGCGCTAGCTGGACCACGTACAACAGTAATTATTATAAATTGTATTTCTTGATTACACTATCAAACATTTGCAATTAATTCTGCAGATTTTTACGTGTGTTTTTGTGTTTAAGAGTTTTACTGAAAGCAATTGCTCTAGTCGCACTCTGACATTCCAATATGTCCCACAAACTTGATCAAATACTTCAAACGTATTTGACAATTAATTATTTTAATTCAAAAACGTATTACAGTACATACGGGTAATGTTGTCAATAAATGCTCCTTTGTTTATCGTCCACCTCATATATATGTCGCGTATATATTTGGCCATTTCCTAAGAAAGTTGTGTTAATTGTTAACTACTAAAAGCGTCTCTTTCGCATAATTTTTTAAACTAAAGTTTATTTTCAAATTAGTTTATGCAGTGTAACATATTCAACTGAATATACTCCAATATACAACACTTCAAAAAGCAGTGTCCCGGAACGTTTCCGAGCTCGGAAGAATGTTCCATTCATTCACCCAATCATTGCGATTAACTGGGAGTCTGCTTATCAAACGGGATAGCCAGGCGGTTAGTCATTTCGTTTTCGCTTCCAGATGGATTGTTTCCCTGATCCAAGATATAATGTCTGGATCACTTACTTTAGTGAACACATCTGGAAAGCCCGGTTCGGCACAGTTTGGATGCCCGACAGAATTAATTCCAAACAGTCGCATGCGTCCATCGGGTCCTGGGCAAACTAATGGGTCACCAGCATCATACTAAAACAAATTTCAGGCATTTACTAAAATTAAGGTAATAAAGAAATAAAATTGATACATATTGCTTAATTCTTATACATGACAAATTATGAAACTTAGACCAGAAATAGGAGGTTATTGTGAATACTATAGCACCATATGTAAAATATACTTTGAAGAAGAGTTACTCGTCAAATAACTTGTTCAGTGTTGGATTCGGTTTAATATGTATTTCCGATAACTTTGCGCCGTAACTGGAACTTCTTTGGCGACTTGACTGAGATATATACTCATCCAGCAAGGAACGGTATCCTTTTACAGTAACAATATGATTTGTGAATCCTTACCATGCATGATCCTTTCCCACCACGGATATCTCCAGCACATATCTGAGAAGATGTCAACTTTACTCCAAGCACAGCATATGCTCTATTGCATACGTCATTTTGGGTTACAGGCATCAAGACTTTCTTGGGAGTTGGAGATACATCATCATAACCATCACCATCTAGAAAATTACATTCCAGTTGCCTTTACGTTATATTTTGCAAGATTTGTAATAATGGTAAAACACTATGTAATATTGATGATTCATTCTCGAACCAACACTTTTTTAATTTATACCGACGTTTTTCATTTTAAATCTTGCACATAGCATGGAAACTATACTATAATACCGCTATGATGCTCAACCTTCAACCTGCGTGACTTAATGCTACATACGTTTACTATAGCATAGCGCAATGACGAAGTAAACAAAGTGTCTATTTGTACCTCTATTGGTGTAACCCCAACCCACCATGACGCACGTTGTTCCTATGGTGAATTCTGCCATTCGGACAGGTTTAACAAACCTAGTAACTCTTACTGACCCTCCAAGTCGTACTAGTGCTATGTCTTTATTCACCTGATGAATATCTGAAATATATTTAATATATATTGATATGAAGATTTGTGAAGCAGTTAAATGAAGTTGAAATATAACTTTTCAAAACTTTGACCTTCTACGTACATCATATTACAAATAACCTATGAAGATTCGTTGGTCAGAAAAGCATATCAAGTTAAGGTATTTAAGACACTTGCTATATTCCGCTGAATCATTTTTATCTTGAATATTACCGAATTCTGGATGTTTAACGATCTCGATAACTTGAAAAAGGTCTTCGGTGCCTTCTTTCATGTTAAGGTGATGATCTCCTACACGGACCTTCCACATTTGTGGGTCATCAGTTAATAATGGTCCTGGAAACGGTCCTCCCTCATGAGCCCTGAAAAATGCATATCATAGAATAACTTCTTGTAGGCCTTGACAGGAATCCCGTTGACCACTTTTCTTTCAGTCTAACCTGTTCTTTATACACTTTTTGCTCGACAGAGGACAAGGGAAACACAATGTGTAGAGACACAATTTATAGTGCATGCTGTACAAACGAGATACACTTTAGAGACTACAAACATCTATCAATGCTTGTTTATAGAAGTAAACGGTTCAAGTTGGAATTAATCTGTTAATACCATTAGATCTCTGGTTAACATTGTACATACAAATACGCAGAAAAATGAAAATCATAACATTGTGTCCACTGTTAAACTGTAGTTTCAGCGAGTTATTACTAATTGCGGATGATGTGAGTGAAGTTTTTAAAGCTCCTAAACTATAAATATAACGTGAAATTGAAACTTACATCATACACTGAGCAACTGTTATCACCCATTCCAAATTAATTAATGCTCCCGCGCATACATGATGATACTTTCCATGTATACCAAGTTGAAGGGATACCAAGAAAGGGAACTCGCCGTTATGAGTAGGGCTTCCACCAACTATACGCCTTGAGCGATCAAATAAACCTATAATATACAAAGTATACTGCGTATGAAACAGTAGTTAGATAGATAACTTTTTTATTTACGTGACGTATGTTTAACCAACAAAACATTTTACTGAAATGCAATATAGTTAAATACCCAGCCACAATTGACTTATATGTCAATACTTTGCTACGTAACATTCGTCCATATAGCGCTATAAATAAAACTGTCTCTTATTTTAAACGCCTCTAACATGTACGTTGCGCATATTTTTACAATTTTCTTATTACAGAGTAAAAACTGTATTTTCTCCAAATCATTAGTATGTGAATTGATAACTCTGTTGAGCCTTTTAACATTCTTCAACTCGACAGTTTATGTTTTGCTTTAGTTTTAATTTCATGCATCTTATATTACATGATTTTACAAACTTGTTGGTAACACGCTATATTGTACAAATAATATATGAGCAATAATAAATATAGTTTTCCCTAAATTTCTAAAAAAATATCAGGTTTTTATCTTCATAAAAATAGTTGACTACTTTGGAGATATGCTTGCCTCAAATTTCCTAAAGTTATCGTTTCTGGCAGCATTGAATATTGTTGTCTAGTATATTTTGTAGTATTTACGAAAATACATGTAATATACTTACTTAAATAGCTATCTTTTGAAGGCAAAGAAAGTGCTATCTGAAAATAAAATAATTCAACGCAAATTACAAAAACTAGGTGCACATAAACCGTCACTTATTAATTAACAGTTTTATTGATCTGATTGAAGTCTTCATGCATTTTTACATTCAAATCATTCAATTTTTGAAATGTTAAATGAAAATAAATCTTTATAAAAGTATACATTTCTGGGAAAATATGAAAAATTATAACAATATATTTTCGAATGTCTCACTTTCATCAGTAGTGTGGCCATTTGGAGTAAAAAAACAATCACTTTTTGAAAGGAAACTTCAAAACATTAAATTCAGTATCCTGTAGGTCAAAGCTAAAACTTGGTCAAAATTAATTTCACACAAAAAAATCTTAAAACCATTTCTCATGTTTTCGATAATGCGTTTTATTAAGAAGTTAAGACCTTTCTTAAGTCAAGTCAAAATTGTTTTATTTTCGATAATTATAATTTGTAGTGAATTCTGTATCTTTTTGTTGCCAGGAACATATTTATGATTGAAATAAAAAATACAATCTTACCTGTGCTGGTATGCTAACAACCATTAAAGTCGCCAGAAAAGTGAACTTGTCCACACGAAACATAGTGTACAAATGATTTCAATTATGAATAGTTGTGAGAAAAATTAGCAAAACTTTTTTTGTTCGAAACACGTATTCTCTGTGAATACAAATAGCAAGTATGCTTTGGCTTTCAAGAGGCTTTCACTTAAATAGAGTATCAAAGTTATTAAATCCAATTAAAGTTCAATTATGGTGCACCATAAAATAGCATTACCGCCAAATTACATTGCATTTATATGTCAATTAGTACCCTACAGAAAGCAATTATTTTGTTATTCGATTTTCCAAGAATATCAAATATTAAAAGCGAAATTTTCTTTGAAATGTTAAAAATCTAATAATATGAGAATCTATAAACGCAATTTTTTTCTCTAACATGTCGCTGTTAGTCGGTGGTCACTTGCTGAACATGGATTCATTTCCAGCAGGATATTGTTGGTTTGGGACTTGAATTGACATAATTATATGTTCCTCAATAGATAAGGCTTTGAATATTTCAATAAAACATTTAAAAAACAATTTTGCAAATAACACCCTACTAACAGAATATTATACAGGCTTCAAAAAAGATAGCTTCGACGCAGTTGGATGTTTGGCATACTGGCGGAGTTATGTCTATATTTATTTAGTACAATGCTGAAACATTAATTCTCTTTGCTACAGTTTACATAATAATCACTAAACTTTTGCTTCAAACATTTTGCTTATCTGTTTGTGACAAGAGCTACATCTTTCGTTTGTAGCATTTACTTATAATACAAAGATAAGTCGTTTTTACCTCATTAATTTATCATTTGTGCGCTTACGAAATTGAGATTGCTATGTATTAACTTAAGTACCTTGAAACTGTTATACGGCCAGTGTCACAGATCAGAGCAGAGGTCCGTGCTCATTAAAAATATAGCCTTTCATTTTATCCACACACATGCCAATTAGCCTTCTTATAAGTGCGGTGTCATTAGATATGTATTGTAATTATAATACCATACTAATTATATTTATGAAGTTGGCATCTTAATACAGCATTGATAATTGATAAGTTGGAGGAATTTTCCTACATCGTATTTTTACCCTTAAATGTTTAAGATTTAGGGCTGTTAAAATAGTTTTAAAATAATTTCCAGTCCAAATTAACTATTTTAAAACTTGTGTTTAAAGCCTCATCTTGATAAACCAGTCAGGTAGTGTTCCATACACATCTTGACTATACATTAAGGGTGGTTTCGTACCAGAGAACGTAACGGAGCTCACTTATTGAGAGTATTTTGTAAAATATTCTAAAAATTAACCTTGTTATTAATTAAGGAAATAATATCAGATTAGTCAAAAAGTGCTTTATTAGATGCAGATTTAGTTATTACAATGACATTGCCTGTATTGGTATATATATTGGCTTATAGTTCTATTTCACGTTTTTAAAATGATAACACAGTAATACCGCACTGTTTTCAAATCCCCATTAGAGAACGGGTCCACCAAAACTATGTTGTTTCGGTTAGCTCGTAAGTTCCACCCCTTGTTTGCCATTGGTTAATATACTCCAAAGTAAACTTTCAATGCACAGGTAGATTACACTATAAGCTACACGAGGAGCCGGATTCAAACTTACTAGAAGCAAACAGAACAGACTATAACTTGATTCACTACAGAAATCTTCAAACAAGATCAAAGATATATTGATGTAATTACTAAGCAATTTTGTCTCACGAATTTTATCGAGGGCAGCTATTTATGCATTTGGTACTTTAGTACGTTTGGTACGTTGTGCACTATATGCAGACTTTTCAGACGTAGTTCCGTTGAAAATACATGATGCATACAGCATGTTTGCATCTTACAAACATTAAGCTATGAAACATATGCATGTACTGCAATCCAATCAGAACCAAACAGAAATCTAAATACATTTGATTTAATATAAGTTGCAGTATACTCCAGTGTGATGCTGTTAATTGAATAAAGTTCAGTCAAGAAGATATTCAATTTTGATCTCCAATCATCATTTTGATTTAGATTAGGAATGTATTAGGTAATAGAATATATATGTATGTAATATATATATATATATATATAGATATATATAGATATATATATAGATATATATAGATATATATAGATATATATAGATATATATATAGATATACATAGATATATATAGATATATATTATACATCAATGTTTTATCGTGGAAATTCTTGAAACACGAACAACTCACACAGAACAAGTTTCAAAGCAAGCATTAAGTAAAAAAATTAAGGATATGTTAATATCTCAGTCTTATTGTTTTTATGCTTATTATATTAGTTGACCACAATCCGAAGTATTGTTAAAAGTTTAGTGTATTATTTTTTAGATAAAAAGCAAAAAATATGCATTCAGGGGGTTTATAGAGGAAGTTTTTCCTTTTACATCTAGCCTAACAATTAACGAGTGCATGCGGCTTCTGTTTTTTGAGTATATATATGTGGGGGGACTATCGTAAAGTGCTACTACGATTTCATATCAGATACGTTTTTATTCCGACAAAATTAGTTCTCAGCTTGGTGTGAGATTTGCAGTCAGTGTTGCTTCAAGCTACTATTTAACTAAACAATTAATTAATTATCACGATATATTTTAATTACCTTAATCACGAATGCATAGATACATAATTTTGGCAAGCAAGTTTTCTCTTTAGCCTATATTTTGTACAGTTTTACTATTACACGGGATTTTACTACCTGAATTACTAAGAAATGCGAATTTATTTTTCAGTAACAGATTGCTTTTCAAAGGGAAAAGAAACTTTCTCCTCCTTTTCCAAATGTTTGCCTAAAGTTGAATAGAAACTTATATGCAACACGCGGCATCTCTGTCAAATGAGGCTACTTATCCTTCAAGAGCCGAGTTGATATAGAAAATATAGTGAATAGAAATGAACACAAAATCTAGTGGAATGTTACCCAACGGTGCTACACAAGACTAATGAGCTTTTCTGTCAAAACTTAACAGCAGCCTCCCACTGCTATCTTAATTGATAAAAAGAGGAGTTCGTGCATGTTATTACTTAAACATTGAATTTTTGCAATTATGACGTTCCGCCCAAAGTAACTTGTCTAAGTTTCTCAGAAAAAAGAATACGGTAATATAAAATAACGATTTTAATTATTAATGTTCCCGCTGGAGGTTTCTGACACTCCATGCCCCTTTTATAATTTACTTAACAGGAGCGGATACCTTTGGAAATTTCCCTTTCTAATTTTTCTACTTTCTACTTTACAAGGTTTACTTTGTAAAAGTACATACACCATCTCCTTCGTTGTTCAAAAATCACAGCACTGTTAATAATTGGTATATTGGTATATCTTTTTGTGTTCACGCCTAATCTGAACTAAATGGTGTCTTTGTTTCCGCGGGCTCTGTTTCATTTTATCTGTAAGCGTAAAATTGCGTTATAACTCTACAACAAAGATATGAATGATCAGCTAACGATCCGAAAAACTTAAAAAAATAGGGGTTGCGTCGATAAATGTAATTGCTATTATGTATCGTGGCGGATCTCGGACGCACTCTACTGTCATTTATAAACAATGAGAAGAATTTAACTGGGCACTACACGCGAGATACAATTACACAACAATGAAACTGACAACGACTCGTAAAACTATTCACAAAGAACCCATTACTCCTGGGCCCCTTGTAGTCTATGAATCGTCCATTAGGGGTAAAGAAACTTAATGGGACGAAACAAAAAGTTCATTGAGAACTGAAGTAAATAATATGTAATTTTAGTTGAACCGCGTCTGAAAGCGGTACATAATATAGAGTCAACCAGAGTGAAGCAACTCCGTCCCTGGGTTTTTTATTATTGACAACATATGCAATACAATAATTAAACCTGTGTTTGATTATTACGAATGTATCATCATAAATATTTGCATAATAAATGTAATATATTGTTTACTTTACGATATTTTGAGTAATAAAGATGGCACGTGTACTCTGTAGTATAGTTGTGCAGGCGATCTTCTTGTTTAGCAGTTGTAGACAAAGTGAAAAGAAAGCAGATAATGGGAGTGTACTTTTTTAACCCAATTACATAAATACAATTGAAATTGCACAAATGCCTGTAAATAGATTCACTAAAACTAAAACTACGAATCGAATATCAGGGTTTCCTCGAATATCAGGGTTTCTTTATTTTTAAACGTAAAGTTACTTCATTTTTAGTGGAAAGACAGCAGATATTGATGAATAAATACTTGAAATCTTTCCTTAATGGAAACTTGGAGATATTAAAGAATTGCTTGTTGATTAGAGTATAATTATAAGTCTTATAACGGAAATAAATTTACATCACAGTCTAACTCTACTTGATCGTTACATTTGCTCAATTAATTTATCATAAAAATCAAAAATATTATTAGTAGAAACTATTTTCCCTACGAAGAGCAAGATAAGTGGGAACTACCGCATCAGATTCTCAGCGTGTCGTAAGCCTTCTTAAATTTCGTAAAGGCATGTAGTCATAATATATAACCTGAATTTTTATATTTCCAGATAGGTTTGGTAAAAATATCATATTCACGTTAAAAAAATTGAATTTCAGGATAAAGTGGATGTATTCGTATTTAAAAATAATTTCACTTAAATTCTAAAATACAGTATGTCTGGGATTATATAGTTTTAATTGAAATTAAAAATCCACTTATAAATGACATGTCCTCGAGTCTAAATCTCCTAAGCCTGGTGATTCTACATTACAAACAATATTTAATAATCAACTTAGCATGAATAATATTTTAAATATCAGTCTCATTTGTAAACGACCTACTCTATGGTATTCCATTATATGTCTTATTTGAATAGAGGCATTTACTCTCTGGTATGACGCCTATTAATTGGTGCAAGTTCTAATTATAATCCATATGGAAGTTGCGTAAAAATGTTTTAATTTGAAATTAATTGCCGTGTGTTGTGTAAGATATTAAACTTTACGGATTTTTAATGTATGTATGTATGCATGTATGTAT
>JAOXYB010022781.1:0-16804 GCA_028565635.1 Phoronis ovalis | reverse complement strand
AAAGTTTGACAGTTGTTGACAAGGGGGGGTAAAAAATTGCCTAAAAATTGTTGACATAATTAATGGACGTCCCCATAGCAAAATAGTTTTGTGTTTTATCCAGGTAACAAAAACAGAAAATATACTTAATAATGAAAGTAAATCAAAATATACCCAAATAAGCAAATCAATGCAAAATGTTAAATTAAATTTAGAATATCACAGCAAAAACTTTTATATATTGTATTAACAACATATTATGTCAACACTAAATTTGAATCGTTCACGTTTTATCGAGCCATCCTGTATATGCTACTATTTACAGCATCACTCGACAAAACACCAAAACCAAGCGCCATGCAATATTGCTTCAATGACGTACCTTTCTTTCAAAACAAAAGATTGGGAATCAACAATTGCTTGTGACAAGATAACTATTAATTATTTATATGATGGCATGTTGTTGTAATCTTAGATTTTATGTGAGTATCATTTCTATCTGTATTGATTTACTTCAGACACAATTTCGCCATGAGAAACCATCCATTTCCAATAATGATTGCACGAAAACACTTCATTGTAGTACTGAAATTTTCCGCTCGGAGGATTGAATACGTTTGGCCTGTCGATAAAAATAAATCCAAGGGGTACAAACTGATTTTGGTTCATAAATCAATTCATAGAAAAATCTGGTTATAAAGTTTATCTAATAATTCATTATTTTTTTTGCTTATTTGTTTGCATGTCGGGGTAGTAAATACCGAAATTAAAGGTACATTTAATCCTTGAATAATTTTCATGTTTCTATAGTCACCAGCACATATCTCATACAAGTTCCACAGGATATATCCACCCTCTGATCATGGAAAGGTAATAAATTTACAATTTACATTAATTATCAAAAATTCAGACATAATTGTACAAGCTTTTAAATATGTATTAAATATAGTTACGTAATTGTATACATGACCCCAAATTATTGGGACATGTTTTTAGTGATGAATCATGATAATTTTGCACGAAAATATTGTCTAGTACAACAGCTTGCACTGTTTAATTATTATATACATTGTTATTATATTTTTGCACTCATATAACGACAGGAACTGACATTGGGACGAGATAATATTCTCAGATCAGCTTCTGGATGTACGGCATCAAAGATCACTTTTTTATTGTTTGCCTCCTCCGTGATCAGTGCCCAATCAGGTATCATAACAGTAGAAAAAACCATAAGCACCACATTACGAGACTTGATGATCAAGCGGATAGTAGAAAACATTTTCTGAGCCTGAGTCATAGCTTATCACTAATAATAAATTGCTAAATTTATTAACCTTTTAAATTTAAACAATAACATTCTAACCTTGTTAAATTGACATTAGCGGTTTCAACTTTCTATTTTTATGTAGAAAATTCGAATAACAAAATCAAAATATCTGTATCATATCAACATTACAAAACTGGATGATTGAAAAAATTATAGGTAGTTAATTGTTGGGGTAAAATACATAAATATAGAGTGAACACCTACATACATTATTTATTATTCACTTACTGAAAACATATTTATTGTGGTAAAATAATAGTATCACCTGTACATTAAAAAAAACATGAAACTGATCTGTTGATGACAAGTCGCAAAACTGAGGTCGTTCATTCAAAGTTTCATCAAAACAAAATAAAGTATTTTTGAATGTTTCATACCCAGTTTTACATTCATTGTACCTTACTGAAATCCTTCTACAGGATATCTCAAAATTTTGTATATTCAATTCATTCACATCCTCCTGCCAACTGATTCTGAGATGCTCCAGAACTCCTTTCGATAATTTTTTTAATAAATCTGAACTCTTTTCATATGATTCCAACGTCAATACTGTATAAATGTCCACACAGGAAAACCTCCCACAAAGGAAGTGTTACTTCCTATGATTTGTTACCTATCACTGCATAGCCTTTGATTTTGTTTTGCTCTTAGCTTTCTTTTTTAGTCCATCCATGTTGGCTTTGAGTAAGTTTGCATAAGCCTGAAAACAATAAAAACCAATTTGTATTAAACAGTAAATATAAGCCTGCGAATATTTATTCATGTCTTTGAATAAATTCAAATAAAACATGTTTTATTGAACTAAGGAATAAAAAGTTACAAGGTCACAAAGGAAGCTTTGACATTATTATGATATCTTCATCTATACCAGAGGCAATGTCACGATAATGCTGCAATCTTTGTTTCTAAAACTGTGATAGTAACTTTTTGTTCTATAGTTGACTGCCTTTGCAAAGTCATCAAATCCATCAAATCCCTAGAATCACGTCAGAATCAGCTGGTATGTGGTTTGTAGCGCTGATTTACAGCTGGGTAGTGCAATTTTTGAAGTAGTTCCCTCAATTGTTACATACGTAAACCAAAATGCCGGATACAATGAATATCAAAGATTCGGATCAGCATTTGACCCACTTTTCAATGTAATTCTAAAATCCTGCGTACTCTCACCAATCTATGGCTTTTATGAATCCACCTCTGTGAATCTGTACTTTGACCTGTACCAAATATGAAGCTGATCGAATAGAAATTAAAGCAGTCATTGCAAGAAAAAAAAAGTTATGCATAAAAAATGTCAAAGATTCTGCCAGTTGGCCATATTGTAAAAAAAATCTAGTCAAAATTACACCTAACCTGTACTTTAACCTGTACTTACTCTGTATTGATCATGAAGCTGCTATTGTAAAACACTTGGAGACAATGATGCATACAGGGGTACTATATGCCCAATTCACTATGCAAAACGGCATAAAATAAATAGATATGACCAAGGACTTTATACAACATGTAAACTTTCTTATATTAAAGTCTGTTTCTTATGTCTTCAAAGAAAACTTGTCTAATATTTTCTGCATGCCTTTTTAGATTTCTTTTTACATACACACAAAAACACCTACATTTACTCAGAAGAAGTATATGTATGCATAAAGCAGTGAATTAAAACTGCAATGGCAAGCTGCGGAATTCCATGAGATGCTAGGCTACAGAATGCTTTGCTCCTTATAAAAACTGAGGTGTACATGTGGACAGAATTCATATTTTGCCGCTCTGCCATTGCTATGATTCGAGCTCTTGACTAAACACAGAAATACTCACCATTTGAAATTTGTTTACATCTTTCTGTGGTATCTGAAATTAAAAAGCAAGCAAGATAAAGTTTGATCCTTAAAAATGACTAACTCTTATAAAGGGTTAAATTGAAAACGGTTTAATTGAGAGAATAGGTTACCGCGTATAAATATCAGTCACGAGCTAGCTAAAGATGCGTGCAGTAAAAGAGCCACCACAAAGGCAGGTCAGGAATTCCCCGAATGGAAAATCTCTTAAAAACTTCATTGGAATGGGGAATGCTTGGATCAGATTTTTTTATAGAGCTCAAAACTTTGCAGTTGAATCTTTATGAAATCTGTTGCAGTTCCAAATAGGATGGTTTTGCAAGAATACTGGTCTGTATATAAAGAACGTTGCTTTTATTAATGAAAATATAAGCATTACTCCCATTGCTATTTATTAACTGTTTGGTGTAAAAGATACTTAAACCATTATTAAAATGACAGGAAGAATTAATTAGTATAATCAGAGACCACACCTTGAGTCAGGCAAGTATGTACACACTAATTGTAAATATGCATAGGTCTTTTTTGCACTTGACTAGAAGACTGTTTTGAAACTTTGACATCAAAAGGGATCCAAATAATCAAACCCTGCTCCCCAATCAGTTGTTCAGGGCATGTGTGTATAAACACATAGTGCAAGAATCATGTATGAATTATTAATATGTTATCGTTACATGTTGGAGGCATAAAATATATATAAGATTATAAGTAGTACTTTGTGGGAACAATATGTGTCTTACAAACGATAATTATGTTTTTTTCATAAGAAGTATTGTTTACACTGAGGATGCAACAGTGCATTGTTAAGTCCTCCTACATAACTTAAGTTGTATCCGGAGAAGTTTGGAACAACCATTCATGAGAACAATGTATTTCCAAGAGGCCTTTCAGTCCTGTGGAAAGTGTGATGCGTGGATATAGTGTTTCTAATTAAAACAAATTCTGTGTGTGTGCACATTTTTGCATTTTAAAAATAAATTGGACACTTTCTGAATTGGAAATTGAGGTCAATAAATTATTTTAAAATTATATTTTGGGTTATATTATTATTATGACTCGTGCAAGTAACATCTTGTGCCTTTTTAGTCTCCAACTTCCACAACCCCACTGAAGGTAACATTGGTGAATTAATTTAATGAAAAATATATTAAAAACTGAGAGCAATATTATGTTAAAACTAACCAATATTTAATACTTCATCAATGTTCTATTTCATGACCTTTTATCTCTACATCATTGAACACCTGGGACAATTCGCAAACCAGAAAAGTACTTAATTTTTTTTTTATATAAAACCTGGTAGTGTGAGTTACTTAGTACATGTGATGTAGTGATGAAATTAAAGAATGAGTGATTATTGATCAAAAGATGAAATTAAGCCACTTGTTTTCTCATCAAGTCTGTGTCAGTTTAATGATCATGTTTTTGTAATTTTATCGCACAGATGCAAAAAACTGTTCATCGTATCCTTAATTAGTTCCAGGCATGACTCCACTAATACAGTAACAACTTTAGCTTCCTTCTTGGTGTACAGCAGAATTTGCTCAGCTTTTTGGCAAATAAGAAAAAAAAACATGATTGCAAACAACATGAAAACTGATTAAAAGGTGATATGTTAAATATGTAGGTATCTGATAGAGAACTTGAATATGAATAAGAGGAAGTTGTATTTGATTTCTATATATTTTTAAAGAAAGGTGCGATTTGTCTGATCTATACGAAACAAAGACGACGTAATTGAAGAGTGGCCTAAGAACAGGATTTGCTAACTTTAGAAATTTATTACGCACACTAGGTTGTGATTTACGTACCATGAATATCTGAATAGTAACATAATTTGCCTCTTTTTAAATACAATTAGTGACTGTTTACGAAGGTGTGATTTACGTAATATAATGTTATAAAAAAAGATCTCTTTGAATATCTGAATTCTGTAGTGACAGTAGTTGTGCAACTACCTTTAAAAATAAAGATTTGTACAAACCATTATCCAACGACAGTCGAAACAACTATGTCAATAGCAACACTCATTGCTATTTTAAAAATATATTTTACTTTCAAAGAGGTGTTATTAATCCAAACATTTTATAAAACAGCGAGGTCCAACAGGAACATTTTAAAATATGCACAATAATCACTTGTGTATATCTGGGGTTAAGGCTTGTTTCTCTCACTGTCTTATTGCAAAAGCCTTTGTAACACTCTTGAAACAATCTGCTGACAGCCACGCTTTTCTTTATTTGTACCTCACAAGTGCTAATAAAGGTAATGTTATAAAAATGACCTTTGTGGAAATTAAATATACTAGAAATACTTCCTGCTCTTTGCAATAAAGATAAATAAGATTGTTATCGTCACCTGGCACTTGTTCTACAAAGCTGAAGTTGTTCTAGACATGTGTTTTCGGACACCTGCTACAAGATTGACATTTAAGGGGGCGAGACTCATTTATTTCTTAGTTAACTTTGTATCTTCGAAGATGTTGAATAATAGTATTACAATACATACATTTTCTTTTCTGCCTTTTTATTTCCTTTCAATCCAGATACATTTCGATCCAATTTGTTGCCATAGTACCGAAATTTATAGTAAAACCTACATTTTTAACTTTCAAAGCATATCACTTTAACACCTTTTCTTGAAATCACATCTGATATTTCAATTGCTTCTGAAAATAGAACCTGTCTAGGACACAAGCCTGTCTTAAATTTGTTCTGCAAAGTTGGTCGATGTCACAGAACGTATATTCAGTAGGAGGGGTTTAGCGGTCACTTGGTTTTACGACTAGCCGTGATCTGTGGCACTATTCAAAAAAGCAATTTTTTATAAGGAGTCAGTAAGAAGTATCAATTTTTTTTCAGAAATTTAATCTAAACACAATGAAAAAAAATTCAATATAAAATATGGCGTATTAACGAGACTCGCCACCTTAATTTATTAGCCAGCAACAGGAGTAGCTTATTCTAATTTTGCTTTGGTCATACTGTTGAGAAAGAGGGAAACATTTGGATATTTTCGGCATTTGGAATCAATTGATAATAAACAACATCCCAATTGTATTTGAATGCGCTAATTATTGTAATATGTGTACTTACAACTGTAGATATTTTCTTATTGCCCAGCTGCGCCCGTATTAAGCACTTATATTCAGCATTATCGTGTCCATGGTGATGACTTGAATGAGATTTGGTTGGTTTTACTGAGCTTGGATTTGGTTTGGTACGGCCATCATCTATGAAAAAGTTTAAGGAATTGTACACAGATGTGCAACCTGGCTTCTTGATTTCAAGCAAAATCAAAATCAACATAGTGCTGTAGGATTATATTTATAGTCTAATTCTTGTCCTCTGCTTTTAATTTGACTTTCATTTAGCAAGACAGATAAAATCGTGTTAATTTTGATTCTGGTTAGTAACCTAATTAATTTTTTTGGCTTGATAAATTGTGTTCAAGGGATGATTTTTCACAAACCAGTGCCTGGATTATCTAGTTGCTGGTATTGATAGAAAGTGTAATGTATCAGGCTTCTAGCGGTATGTTGCACTCCAGGAAATCATTTGCCAAATGGATGCACAAGGGATCTGTACAATGGCTAGAGAATCTCTAAAATTGTTCAGGTTTTGGGCAGACATCTTGGACTCTTAGCTTAATAATAGAGACAGAGGACAAGCCACAATAATTATGTGTATGTAACAGATGTCTTACTTTTTTATGATTGAGTCTGTACTAGTAACTCAAGGGGCCATTCATAATGGACCTAACTATTACTTAATGCACACACGCACGCGGGCGCGAATATGATATATAATATATACCATATGTACAATACAGTTCACCACTCACATCTTTTCATAGTTAATGTCAGCGATCCAGCTGTCTTTGATTTCTGGAAAAGCCTTGTCAGTTCGCTCAAAAACTGAAATACAAAGTTATTCTGTGATTAATAAAATTTCATGCTAACTAACCAAAATTTGCAAATAATTCCAGTTAATCATACAATAGTATTTACAAGATTGCCAACTCACAGTATCATTTTCCAACAGCACCATCTTTGTAACCGGAAATAGAACTGATTTGTTACGCGCAGTGCCATTAGTGGAAACAATATTACACTAAAACATTCATCCAATGAAATTGCTGGTCTTTTGTGGACTAACAGACAGACCACGTTTGTCGGCGATAGTTTTGCACAGACAACTACTCTACATTGTTTATTTCTTTGTTGGTGAATTTCTGCGCGACTGATGGCTGAACATAAAGCTGAGAATATAAGTGAGGACGAAGCTGCCCTGTATGACAGACAAATCAGACTATGGGGTTTAGATGCTCAAAGAAGGTAAAACTACCCGAGAATAAAACAACTTCTCATGCCCTAGTGCCTAGTCTGGTCTAGATCACAATTCGACACAAATAATCAATCAGTGTCTGTCGGTCTGAGTGGAACCCACTCCGATTGAATCACTACTGTATAGTAAATATAAATGGAGCATAATATACGATTCTGTATTGCCTCGCAGCCGAGTTGTAATATGTACGCTGATCCCAGATATTTTAAGCTTATATCTGGCGACACCTGTCGGATATTTAAATACACTTGTCCTAGCAAAAGGATGATCCGGGGATGGACTTATATTGTCACGGCTACGAAGCTGATGGGGATAAAGTACGTCTTGTGTTTAATGTTTCTGCATTTCAATTAACAAATCATGCATTTAAATAGAATCATTTTTCACGTAATAAATTCTGTTGAAAACAGTCTACAGGTGTGCAGTACACATTCCTGTGACAATCTTTCTTGTAGATTACGTGCTTCTCGTGTATTGCTTATTGGTGTAGGAGGACTCTCAGCTGAAGTTGCAAAGAATGTTGTTTTATCAGGCGTTAATTCTCTCACTTTCCTGGACCACTCTGAGGTATGGAATTACAGTAAAACGTATTTAGTACACTTTGAAATATTAAAAGTTAATTCCTGCCATTAAAATGGAATCCGTCATTTGTCCAAAGGAACTTTGATGTTTTAATTTTTTGTATGGCCTATATAAAAACTTTTTAAAAGTGGCTTTTGTCCAAAGGATGTTCATTATTCAGATACATATGGTAATTTAAATTAATTTGTGAACAATGTTAGAAGATGATTGCTTATGCTTACGAGTGTTTTGTCTACTGTCTGTGTTACTTAAAATTTAAATAATATTTCCAGTATTTCAGTCTTGATAATGCTTTCAATTTAGGTAACTAAGGAAGATTTTTCATCTAATTTTCTGGTTTCAAGAAAAGACCTAGGAAAAAATGTAAGTGAAGCTAAGAAACTGTTTTTTGGCATTTTTGGCATTTTCTTATGTGGCTTGAGAGATTCCTTTGTCTTGTTGCAAGCCTGAAGCTGACACTGATGGATAGGGTACACATGCATGGACACACAGGGTCAGAAAAACTCTATGATAGGCTAACAAATATTATGGCAGATCATTTCAAGAAGTTAAGTATCCAATAATTCCTTTTATAGTGACAAAGTGTTTTATAGTGACATAGTGTTTGTATCTAAAATTGCTATTTCAGAAATGCCATTAAAATTTAAATTTTTTGTCTGTTTTACACATTGGTTTAAGAACACAACCGTATAATAACATAGTGGTTAAAATTTCATAAAACTTGTATTTTTATTATGCGAGGAAAATTAACTGGTTGTTAATATTTTTTTATTTAAATGTTACGGCCCTTTAACTTAGTCTGAAACTATTTCTCAATAACAAGATTCATACTATGTTAATCTGTTTCAGAGGGCTATGAGCTCACTGGAAAATACACAAAAACTGAACTCCATGGTAGAAGTTCGTGCAGACAAAGGAAATGTTAGCGACAAACCTGATAATTTCTTTTTACATTTTGATGTTATATGCGTTACAAGATGCAGTCAGGAACAAATGATTAGAATAAATGAAATATGTCATCAGAACAATATTATGTATTTTGCTGGAGATGTGTTTGGTTGGTTTGGTTTTTTGTTCGCTGATTTGAATGAACATCATTATGCTGTGTGAGTGCACAATTATGTCAGTAGACATTGAACCAAAAAGTATTCACTTGAACATTGATGAAAATGTCAATTATTTTATATATAACACGAACTAAGCAAACCATATGAAGAACATAATATATGTGGAACGTAATAGTTTCAAGGTTTTAGCCGCAGTTGATGATGCATTGTACCAGTGGTCTTTACTTTAATATTAATTTGATTGACATTGATGTGTTTAACTTTCTTGCCAAAACAGTTTTGTTATATGTAAGCAAAGTGACATTACTCAAAATGCTTGAACCTGCCGTGTTCTGGTGACATGAGATGGTGGTATCAGATACTTTTAAAGATTCAACATTGGCCTCCCTAACATCTACCGATAGGAACCTAAACCATCATTCATTCCCCTAAATCGTTTACATGGACCCAATTAGATGCACATATGGGCTTTTCTTGGCAGCACAATTTCCAGAAGCACTTCCTAACTTCTAAGTTTATCAGAGCTTCACTGATCTTCAACTTATGGATAAAGAACCCAGATGTACCGAAATTCCCGAATGAACAACAATGCAGTACTTCTGGTAAATTGTTCTGGCGAGATGACCTGATGGGCATAGGTCTGACAAATTAGGTCTATGTAAAACAATTTAGGCAAATGAAAAACAAGTTTAGGTGTCAATTTGACAAATTTTAGGTAGAACTGAAATAGGTCTTAATTGGTAATCATTATCAATTTGCTCTTTAGGGAAGTTCTGAAGCCAAGCAACACTCAAGACGCTTCGGGAGAACCCAGTGCTAAAAGAAAGAAGACGGAAGATGTAGAAACAGTTGTGGTAAAAAAGGTAAAACAGTAATATATTTTTAAGTATTATTTAATACAATATTATTTAGTTTATTCTTATGTAAATAGGCCACGGGTCCCTATTACAATAATAACAAAAATTAACAGTGACATCATTTCTTATATAGTACAAAGAAATAACTTTACAACACAACATTCAAATAAATTTTCTAGGTCTTATATACAATCATTCTTGCTGTATCGTTACTAGAAAACACTGTCTTTCTTTTCCCGCTAACAGAATATACTTAGTTATAATTCTTATTGTATTACAACAAGAACACAAACTATCTTCCCTTTTCCTATCATCAGTTGATGATTTGAACATCTAAATCTAGCTAGCACAGTTCTGAAAATAAGCTTGTTGATCTGTGTCACATAAGCCTCTAATACTAATTTATTTAATATATATAATCTGTACACATCTAACTTACTATAAACAGTCAGACTTGCAAGCCACATTTGACTGTCAAGATCAAGACGTTGCTTAAATTCCTTTATAAACACATTTTCATTATTTACTCCATGATTCATCCATACAATACCGAAACCGTAAGAATACAACAATTTCTTTACATTGAGAGCCCAAAAAGTCTTTGTTGCTTTCTGTCATTTTATATTGGACAACATAGCAATGTTTTATATATCTGTCATCTTCAGCTTTTAATAATTTCCTCCAATTCTTGACAGTTTTCACCAATCGTTGCAATCTCAAAGCAGTTCGTCCTAATTCACCTCTGGCTGCTACATTTGGTGTAATAACCAGGTGTAATAAAAATTTACAAAATTTACTATGTAAAGCTTCAATATCATTTCCTATGTGAAAACCCCAAATTTCCGATCCATGTTCAATATTAGTGGTGAATAATAATTTAATAAGCTATTTTTATGCACCACCAGGTGGCAAAATACATAATCAATTGTAGGCGACCTCTTTGAATTGTGGAATTAATTTGTTTCATTTTGAGCCAATAATAAATGCAAATTGCTTATTATATAAGTTTATTAATACAAGTATCAGCATAAATGTGGTAACTACAAGTAAGTAGTGCTGACTGCATAGTGGTAGAATGCTGGAGCCATAATCAACCTGTACTACCAATATTACAAGAGAACTGGAAAGAATGAGGGTACTACAAAAGCTTTCACATTTCATTCTTTTCTTTAAACATTTCAAAATTACTCTGCCATTCAAACAATTGAGAAAGTGGCGATAGCTTTGCATCAACAATGTGAACTTTCATTGAAATCTTAGATAATTGTTATGATTAGCTGTATCATTCAAATAATGAGAGAATTACATGTGCAGCATAGTAAAATCACAATAAGTAGAAAATACCATGGAGAGAAACAAACAAAAATGATCACAGATTATAATTCCTTCAACCTTTTAGCATTGAGATTAAGTTCAATCGCGAATTTGCTAGACTTGAACAATTAAATTTCGAGACGAAACATCATTTTCCTTGGGGAGTCCATGTTGTTTTGCATTGATAGGGGATACCTCAAGGTGAAAATATTTGATAACTAGTGTCTCATTTGATAGTGTGCCTGGGATACTAAGATATCTTTTTTTCCAGCTATTTCGCTCTACTAACCATTAATAACATTATGAGGTATGCTGGGGGTTAATAATTTGCTAGAGGGTAGAATAACTTTCAAGCATGTACAACATAATATATAGCATACTATGAGTATTATGTTATGGCCAAACATCAAGAAAACAGTTGATTTGTTACGTTAAATCCAATTTTGATGTTGTATTTATTTGCAGACTTGTAATTTTACACGACTAAAAGGTGCTCTGAACGTTGACTTTAACAATGATAAATACAAGAAATCACTCAAAAGAACTCCAAAGACATATTTTATAATCAAAGGTAAAGGCATTTTAACTAAAATAATTTGTATATCATTTATCATCATTCAAGCTGGCCTGATACAAATATGTCTTTGCATCAGGAGACTTTCGTTTGAGGTCATAGCATAAATGTTGTAATTGCTAGATAACCATTAGCAGTCAGATAGCAGAATATTATTACTATCTTTAACTTCTTTTAAATTGTTATGATGGCATCATATGTAGTATGTGGAACATATGATAGCCGTATTTGCATAACCAGGAGAATAAGCTTGCTTGGATTACCCCTGCACATCGCAACCATAAATTAGGAAAGCAGATCCAATCAGTTTGTTGTTCAATATACTTGAGTGGCCAGAACAGCCACAGATGACTTCATGTCACCACCATCTGTATTCCTGGTCAATACTACATAAGCCAGCTATGAAACAGTATGCCACAAACTTAAACAAGTTAAATTCAAAATTTAATGGCACCAGCGTCTTGAGCTTGCAGCCCTTAATAAATATGCAGCTTTTCAAGAATTACATTGATATTTTCTTTTGCTAAACACAAGATAAATTGTTGTGATCGATATGGCTAAACAAACAATTCCATGATCCAAGACTTTATTGTACTATTGTATTTACTGGATTCCAAATTAAGTTAAAGTTATATGTTTGTCTTCTAAGAAGTAAGATATGCAATCCACCAAACTTTTGTTCATTTTAAAACACCTCACTGACAGTTTGGAGAAACTAGGGCTGTTGGTCTGAAAGTAAAATTGATAGATGATGAAAAGACAGTAGTTGTTAAACTGTCTCTTTTTATTTCTTTTGTTAATACCTTTTGCGTTGCTTGCTATTTCAGCACTTTTAGAATTTGAAACAGCAAATGGACGCAGGCCGTGTTTAGAAGAACATGATAAAGATCTAGATCAACTTAAAGAGATCAAAAATAAGCTACTTAGCTCAATAAATGGCGATAGCAAACTAATTGACATCAGTGATGAATTTGGAAGGTGCATGAATTTGGATACGTTATAATTTATATATATAGATATCAGATAAAGAAAAACTGCTGTAACTATGGTGATCTATGTTCATACTTATTAGGTGACCCATGATCATTCTTATTGGCAGTTAATATGACTTTGTGATGTAGTAGTATTATATGTATTTATAAAAAATTGCTGACGCATTGCAAGAAAGTACGATACTACAAGTATTGCTAGTAGCAGCTATTTTCTGAATTAATGAAGCATGAGATGTTTTTTTTCTAATTTGTTTGTTTAATAGGAGATTTAATTTTTATTTGACAACATAATCTGCTGTGAGGTTCCATTTGTAGTTTATAAATTTAATGTCAGTTACAACCCCTCATTTTATGGGATTCCAGGGGTCCAAAACTACTAATGCAGTCTACAACTTTTAGGATACTGCCTTCTATGCTCGGTTTTAGGGCCTTTTCTGCATTTAGGCAGGTATATTTTATTTTACCCATTAGTACAGAAAAGCATTCTATATCGGATCTGGAAGTCTCCTACTGAGTGCCCCCGCCCACTCAAAACATGCTGAGGAGCAAAATAGCCCTCCCTGGAACCTGATTGGATGTACGCTTTATTGAATTACATAACTTACTGGGTTTTTTTTTTCATTAAAGGTATACTTTTTCTGAGTTGGGACCTGCCTGTGCAATTGTTGGTGGAGTGCTTGGACAAGAAATTATAAAAGTATGTTCTTGTGTGTTTTACTATATTTTATGCTTGTTCTTGATAAATTGCACATTGATATGTTAGAAGCAATTCTGTTATAGAATACTGGAATTGGTCTATGCCATCTACCTGTGTACTGAAGTCCATGTCTTGTAAGCTATTCAATCTTTATAAATTAATGATAACAGTGCATATTTAAGTGCTTGTTATGTGTTCGAATAGGGATAAATAATTGAATTCTTCATATAATTTTGGGAAGAACAAAATTGTAAAACAGGCCTTACATTAGTATAATTAAATATGCACTGAAGCTACAAGCAGCTTATCATAAGGTTGAAATTGGGGTCTTAGAAAAATTAATTATTTGTTGTTGATGGAACAGTCTGTAGCACTGGGTTTGCTTTTTATTCCAGGCTGTTTCTCAGAAAGATGCTCCCCACAACAATTTCTTTCTGTACAGCGGCATTGATGGTACAGGAATGGTTGATTGTTTTGGAGTGTGATACTATACTAGTAAGAAAAAAGCAATTGGTAATTTTCCTGTGTATTTTCTGTCATTTGTTATTTTTTGTACTAAATAAATCATATATGCTAAGAATTCCTGTGTTATGCCAATTTTAAAGCTTTTCTTATTTTCTCATTCTGACAACTATTAAAAATAGTAGATTTTTTATATAGATGAGAATGCGACCACTCTGCCAACAATGCTGGAGGAAAGAGTAGGAAGAGCCGTGAATGATTTTGATTTATATTGCAAAACTCGTTTTTATTTAGATTTGCTGTTTGGCAAACCAATCAATTTATCTAGTTTGAGATCACAAACAAGCAAAAGTTAGTTTTTAGGTAATTGAAAATTCATCTATTTAAAATCTACTTCACGTTATCTGTACATGTCTGTAGTTTTCACACTGATGATCATTTCGCTAGAAAATATAAATGCTGGTAATAAGGTTGAACTGGGAATAAAAAACAGCTATAGTCTGGATTTGACTGAATGCGGGAACGTTTTATAAAATTTTTCAAAGGGACGATAAAAAATAGAAAACATTATGGATTAAATCAATGATAAGAACAAAAGCTTGTCAAGAATTGATAAGTAATTATGACATTACATAATAGCATGCACTGCTATGTTCAGTATATGATTGCATACCAGGTGATGTCTCCTGCCAGAAAGCTCTGCAACGTTTACAGAGCATATTTTTTTGGGAAGACCGAATGTATTCATATATCAATTGCACTGTATAGGTGCGCCACCTGATGGGTATCTTGTAGATAAGGCTGTGGTGAGTCATGCATGGTGTGGTGATCAGATTTAATGAATGCTGTCTTTGCATTTTATCATTTAAACATAAAATAAGATTTATTGCCTCTGGTGGAAACTGGTAGAATTAATATGAGCCACAAGTCTGGATTTTTAGAACCAAGGAAATAGTCTTCAGATTCTATACAGCATGGAATTCTTGTGTTATGTGTGCTCAGTTACATTCTTTCATTAGTTGATAGTCAATCCTATAGCCAGTGCATAATTAGATATAACTAAACTTATAAGTCATACATCCACTAAACTTTAATTGTTTTAAAATTTGCAAATGTTCTAATATCACTTGTGTAACTGGCTGGATAGTAAGCGCCATCTAAAATGCTACCTGGCAACAACAAAACATGTTGACACCAGATAGCATATTAGATGGTGCTTACTCTTCTTTGGGCTGTTTTCTCTCAAAGAAGATTTGGCATTTAGTAAAATTTTGGTATAAAATAGAAGATTCATTTAAGAAAATATGTTCATATACCATTCATAGTGAAAATCTAATGTACTAAGAATAGAGCTAGTAAATGTCAGTCTGTCTGCTTCTGTCATGACCATTGCTCGGATCATGACTAGATAAGAAAGTTTACGATATTAGGTGACATTGGTTACTCATCTATAATTAATATCAGGATAGCTTAATTAATACATCTTTTGTCTGTTTTTGTTGTTGCACACATATGTCAGCCTAGTTTTGTCTGCTTTATTATCAGAGTTCTTTACAGAGAAATATTATGTCCATTTTCGTTGCAGACAGCTCATTAACTTTCTGTCTGTTGGATTTTTACTTGGAGTAGAGCCAGGTATACCATTGTCTATAGATAACATTATTTGCTAACTAAATAGGTTTTTGTGGTTTTCCTGCGACTTCATAGAAGATTAGTTTTATGGCATCACGACATGTCAGGCTGAACTGCCTTAAAGTGAAGAATTCTGTAAACCAATGGTTGGATATTTCTGTCTGCATGTAGAAAATTGCAACAGATATGATGCACCAATGCTTCAGTAGATCACTCAAATACTTTATGCTCTATCCTAGGACAAAAAATGGTCTCATTCCGGCTTATTCCTGTTGGAGGGTTGTCTCTGGTAAGATACAACTCGGTAACTAATAGCATTGTAAAAACACATTTTTGACATCATTAATACACTGCTTAATTCCCAGTTGTCACACTTCTGATGCCCACAATATGCTGCAATCCTATGTTGCTTACAGCTTAAGTGTTTTGTAGCTAGGTTATTGTTGTTTATCTTTTTGTGCATATTGTAAAAAAAACTGTCTAAGCTTTTCAAGTCATGTGGTTATGTGATTTGATTTCACTGATTAGATACTTTTTTTGGAGAAAAATTGTGTTTTTAAAATCATTAAAAAAAATATGTCTAACAAAACTGCCTTTTCACATACCAATTAGAAACTTTGCATTAATAATCTTTACCCGCATGCATGCATTCACCCATACACACACACACACACGTACGCATACAGACTTTTATTTTCTTGAAAATTAAATTTAAACGTTTCCCAAAATGGCTGCTGATCAGATTGTAAGAACAAGTTTTAATCTCATAACTTTTGGATTGATAATCTTAAAAGCATAGCTATAAAGACATGTAAAAGTTTACACTTCTTTGCTTTTAGTTAAGTTAAGGGACTGGTCAGAAATTACCACAGGGGGGGGGTTGGTGCAAACAGGGGGGGGGTCACAAATTTTTGTGCCAGGCAAAAGGGGGGGGTCATGAATTTTTGAGCACCACGAAAGGGGGGGGCTGTCATTTTTTGGGCAGTGATTCTTGAAAAATACCTTTCTTGATTTTCACAAACTAGTAGGAAAAGAGAAGATCCCTAAACAAGAAAATAAAATAAAAAGCACACATAGCAGCAAGTCAACTTAATACCAAGTTACTCAGCAACTTAGAGAAATCAAATAGTATGAATGACA
>JAOXYB010022770.1:0-16811 GCA_028565635.1 Phoronis ovalis | reverse complement strand
AATCTAACCTTTCTCCATGTAGTACTGCTTTGGCCGAAATGCAGTTGACTGAGTGTACGCATACTCCACCCCAAGCAACTCCTCAATCGGGTCTACGTATTGGTCGGGATACGGCATGGGCGCAGCAAAGTTGGGCTCGAACAGATGTTCTTTGCCAAACAGAAGTTCTGCCGACTGGTTAAGGCGCTATGCGACGAGGGTCTAAGTACGACGAGGGTCTAAGCACGACGAGGGTCTAAGCACGACGAGGGTCTAAGTCTCCCTTTCTCATCAGCCACGCGCAAGGCTTGCATCCGTGCATTCCACTGTACGGTAAATGATATGAGGTACACCTGAAATTATTCAGAATGGACGGTTAAACCCATTTGAGAAACGATTAAGGTGTCTAGTAGCTGCTGTTGAAATGCTGGTAATACTGTACATACCTGGAAAGGCACAACACCACATCTTTTGGACGGGACTGCGTTCAACAGATGCGCATGTAAATCCTCTAGGGAGTTGCTGCCTCGTCTGCACCTATACTTGTTGAGGGTCACACCCCATTCAGCGTCACGGTTTTGGTGGAAATGTACATCGAAACACCAAGAGTTGCTGGTTGGACACGGGTTATCTACTGGGAAAGGGCCATGTCATCGGGGAGTGGATCATTTCCTATCGCAGTACTCTGTGATTCATGAAATACTAACCTGGATGCTGTCTTGAGGTTTCCTTGTGGCGTATGTTGGCCTTGCCACATCCATTCTTTCCAGCAATCCCGCAATTCCCTTTTGAATGGAGCATTCCAGCTCACATCTGCCGGCTGGACAAACGACGTGCATCGCGCTGGGACCAAAGCAATCTCTTGTTTTATTAGAACCAGGTAGTAGATACACAGTGTTGTAAGTTTCCATTTAAAAACTTATAATGTAGTAGGCGGCCGTGTTATACATAAAGTGCTGATAATGTTAAAATGATTGAATATTATGACTCGGTAACAGTACATAAAGTAACCTTAGAAATGTTATGTTAAAAGATAATGCTAGCACAAAGGAATGTTGGTGCCTGTTTTACATTTCTTCTTCTGGATTGGTCACTATTTCACCATTCTCCGTCAGCCACTGATCCTCTGTTTGTATTACTGTTCCAGGAAAAATCTATTGAAGAAGGTATATTATGACAGACATAACCTTATCATTGAGATGAACAGGTTAGATTAAAAGTTAAGGAAGTTAAATATTTATTAACATAATTTAAACGTCGCACCCGAACAAAAAAAAAAGACCACTCCGATTAGAACAATCATCACTGTATGCTATTTAAATGGACTATTTGAGAGAAAGTAATTGCGTAATATTTATATATTAAGCATACATGTTTATATGTACAGTAAAAGTGATGAAAATCAGTTGGCGCATGCATGTCTATCTCTGTTATTACTTATTTTTTTGTATTATACGTTCATTAAGCATATATTCCTTTCCTTCATCTTCAAAATGTTAAATAAGTTAAAATCTTACTAGGATGTAATGGGTAGTACCGTCGTTTTGTTCATGATTATACACGTAAAGCAGTACCTCTGCAGAATCTCGTAAAAAATTGGTATTATTTAATTTGACTGAAGACTTTGTTTTGGGTATGAGAAAATGTAGTATATTATTGAAAATAATACTGGTCTGTTTGAATGATTATCTTTTTAGTCTTCATCCGATGTAGAAAGTGTATAATCGGTCCAATATTGTAAGATGGGTTCAATTCCTTTAAATGTTTGCTATTTAGTTCACATATCACAATTTATATATTTAGGTAAAGGTGATTATCTGGATTTGTACTATTGATGTCCATTATCATTACAAGGTATATTTACATACACAGAGGGTATAGAATCATAACATTTGCGGTTTAAATATTTTGGTGACTTGATCAGAAGCATTGTACAGAAAATTTAATATTATATTAAAAATCTGTACAGTTTGTTAAGAAGCTAAACGTGATATTCACACAAGTAGGTCTGTATTAAAATGAATTTGAATTCCGTCGGCAACTTTTCCATGTACTGAATTGATATGTATTTTATAGGATCAATTATAAAATGCTCTTATTGTCTTAAAATAGAAAATCAAGATAATTGGATTTAACTAATATAAGATATTGTAATAGTCCTATGCTTTTATGCAAGCAACACAAGTATTTCCTTATTTCGTGTTATTTGGAAATACTATTCCACCCCTACCCGTAACTGGTGATGGCCTCATTATGACGCCTGGAACAGTACTTAATTATCGCTATAGTGACATTGTCTCTTGCAATTAATAATATTTTTTAAGTATATTTAATTTTTTTGTTAATTGTTTTTTTTATCAAACATATAGCTACTTTCCTAAATATGTATTGATATAGCTAATAGATATTTATTTTTATATCTTGTGATTAATTTCATAAATGTTTTTTATGAAATGTTTTCATCTGTTAATAATTTTAATGAATTATTTTCTTACCGGGTCTGCCATATCCACGTCGTTCTTTATGGAATTACCAAAAATAGTAAAAAAGTTTTTTTGGGGGGGCTAAGCACAATTGCTGAATTAGAGGTGTAATGGAATTAAGCATTTTATTATAGGGGTAATTAGAAATATAAATGTTTTAGGAAGTAGCCAAAAATTTTGTAATATATTTTATAAAAATCATAAATTTTTAGCTATGTGATGATTAGGAAATATAATGGTAACCTCCAAGTCCAGGCAATATATTCACCTGAATGCACTTCAAACGGTTTTCAGCATCCAAACTATATTTGATTCATGACTTTTTGTACATATTGATATGAGTTGACATTTGTATTACCTTTCCTTTTACTTTATCAGAGGAATTTTTTTACACAAGACATAAAAGGGTATAACTTTGAAAAATACCTGTAGATAGTACTGAAAAGTCTTATAATTCAACTTCCTTCCACCGCAAACAGGTAACCTCTACTGCTCATTTGAAGAGAGACTTTATGATTGTTCAATTGGCAACGAAAAGTTTCCAAATCTTTATTAATTCTAGGTAAAAATATGAAATATAAAATCCATATGTGCTCTGTAGTATCAACATTGAGCAAGCCTTGGTTCTCTAGCTATGTGAACAGATCGTAGTACAGGTTTTAGCCCTGCACCACATATCCACACACAACCTCTCGACTCTTTGATTGTGTACACTATGCCCACATAGAGCACTATGTGGATGGGCATAAAAAATGTCTCTTTAATGTTATGTTCAGTTTATATATATAACATAGTTTATTCTTTTTCTGCTTGTTCCTATTCACTTCTCTTGACTTCTTCTAGTAATTGCTGAAACAAATCTTCATCTATTTCTTCAAATTCCTTAGGATCTTCTGTCTGTGCTAATATCATTCGAATTTCTTTTTCTCTCATAGATATGGATTTTCTAAGTGCCTCTTGTGCACTTTTTAATTCTCGCATTTGCGAATTAAGGGATACTTCTGCTAGATCACGGATTGTCATACTAATTGTGTCCCCTGCTAGTGTGAGTCTTGTGGTTTTTAGATAAACACCAGTCATTTCAGTTCAAACGTTTATTTGAATCACGAATGATGAAGATCTGAAATACAAATAAAGAGTTCATTTACTAAATGACTTATAAAGATAGTATGAAAACAATCGGGCTTGAATAACTGCATGAAAAGTAACAATTCCTACCTCTATGAAAGCTAGCGTGTTTCGTGCTGGTAAAATGGCGGAAACTGATCCCCGAGACACCTAGCGGTAATATAACAAACTAATACATAATTCTCTAGTTTTGACACTATCTGCAACTTTCACCATTCTCAATATTCTTTGCCATAGTGTTGGTTTTCAACTTAGCATTACATTGTAAACCTTTTTCATTGATTCTTTCAATTTTTGCTTTAACTCTTATAACTTGAATAAGATGCAGTGGAGTACAAATTTGAGTCCATTCTGTGTCTATACATCCAGTTATCGCATTAATAGACCAGGCAGCGGTTGTCTTTGACTTGCAGAGTTTTTCTGAATTCGTTCCAGAATTTTGGATATAGTTTTGAATCACCTTTTGTAGTATTAATTTCTTTTTCTGTATACACCTTAATAATTACACTGCAGATATTTGATAGCTCTATGTTATATACTTGATGACAGTCTTTGCCCATAACCGATAGCAGTGTAGCCACATGTATATTGTCCTCTTCAGCAGCGAGTCCAGTTGCAATTTTATAATTCATAAATGCATCACAGAAGTATTCCCAGTTACTAGGCAGATCTCCTTTCATGACCATTTTATCAGGTGGTAGTATAGCACTTAACTCCCTAAGTTTCCTCAAACATATTTTATGAAATGCTAAAGGAAGCAAAAGGGCATCACTAGATAAATTAAACTTTAAAAGTTATCATTAAGCAACTAACTTTCCATGCATTAAATATTTGTAGAAAATTAAAATTATTCACTGTGTATAACACAGTCTGAAGTGCGTCTGTTGATATTTGCAAAAACTTTTTTAATCTATACGAAATAACATACTGTTATAATCAGAGATACAGAATACAGTTTGTTAATTATGGCTTCATTTAATAATGCCAGTTCTCTCTCCATAACATGTCACCTACAAACTATATATTTTTGTGAGTAGAGGTAAAAATGTCAGTTGCTTGTCAGATATCTACTATATGATCAAATAAATTCTGTGTTATACTCTTTTGATGAAGAATCAGTTGTTGTTCTGGGTAACAAATACTAAACATGCATATTATATAATTATCAAGTAACTATGTTTCTGGTCCTGCTTTCGTTTTTAACAGGAAAAGTTGTACATAAATTTTCAAAACAATAATGCATGTTTCAAAGACTAATGGTGTACAATACAGCATTTTTATTTCTAAACTTTCAAACTGAGCCCAAACTGAAATTCTATGTGACTGTGACAAACTTGGGTGTTAATAGGTATAGTTTATATGCATTAACCAAATTCTTAATATTTAAATGTTAGATTGTGAGGAAAAAGTTCCGATTGTCTTTGGTTAGCATTCAGAAATGAATACTACTCTGCCATTTATCAAACTGTGTAATGAATACTAAATATTTGCAAATGTTAAAATATTAGATTTTGAAGTGTACACTGTTATATTTATAGTGCAGCAAATTCCATTTGTTTGTTTTGCAACATGCTATTCCTGTTCTTTTTTGTTACTATTGTTACTACATTACTTGTATATTTGTTTCCCAAATAAATATTGTTCCTTTAATTTCGATTTTCTGTTATTCAAGCGTTTTTTCTGTTATATAAGTGTCAAGAGTATTTATTCAAAAAAGTCACACTGAAAACACATCTTGTTATAAATCCACATATATATACAGAAACCAAGGATTGTGAAACTACTTGTTGAAAATGTTCTTGAGCACTATACAATGTGAACAGCACCCACTGGAAATGCCTCAAGTGATTGTCACTGGGAGAACTTTAGCAGCATATACAGATACAAAAACATGATGCAAAGTGAAGCTATAGAATGTAACAAGTAACTAGATTTTCCATTAATACGCCACCAAAAATAAGTAACTTATTTTTTAGCAGTTCGTCCACTGACCAAGAATACCTACACCAAATTAGATATATTCTTATTCTAGTACAAATTAACCAAATTAGCACTTATAGATAAGTATAAAATGTACAACTAACCAGCAACTTTCTGTTAATATAACAGGGATAATATCATAACTCATTAAAACATGAGACAAAACTGTGATGCAACATAATTGCAAAGTCAAGTTATACAAACAGCATAGTACTAATACTTTATTATTGTAACACTTATTTAACTGGATTGTAATATGGCACTATTTACAGTTTTGGCCAAACAATCAAACAGGTATTTAATGATCCAGTTTCTGTTGCACAGTGTTTGCATAATTTGGCTAGTATGTTAAAAGTTGAAAATGTTCTTATTAATTCAATAACATAACCACATTGTCATTGCAATCAGGATCATCAACTTCAATTTTATCCTTGTATACATGAAACGTATAGTGTCCCTCCTCATTGTGTGGTACTTCAACAACTCCCTTTACTGTCACATGCCATACACCTCCACAGTCGATTTGAACAGCTCGCTTGTGGGCATGACCAGCAAGGTACATAAGAACCGTATCAGAATGTTTGTAAATAGTGTTCAAAACATCTGTGTAATTCCACACAATATCACCTTCATTCAAACTGTCCCCTGATCCTGGATAAATTGGGGTATGTCCTGTAATAAGGAAATTACTTTTGTTCACTATTTTATTATAGATTATATTTATTTAGTCAATAGACTATTTGCATGCACTTGAGGGCGCTGAAGTCAGACCTTTTAATACCGGCATCCTTTAGTTATATACAAAACTTGTTTTTTTTCTAATCTGACTTTAGAAAAGCTTTAACCAGTGAAAATTTAACAACTAAAATATTAATAAATAGTTGTTAATGTATTGATGCGCTCACAAATAGGAGGGTATTTCTTAAAGCAAAGAACATAAGATTTTTTTTTGGTTTTGGCTCGGCATGCCAAGGAAGCACTTTGTGAATGAATCGTGTGAGCGCAAGCAGAACTACATCATTGTTCATTCACAAACTGTTACATGATGGGAACGTTTGGGTCTGAGACTGGTGGCTCCCCCAAGCACATGCAAATAGTCTACAATATAACATCATAAAAGAGCTTACTATTAAAGCTTCTGATATATAGATATATCATAAAACCATCACCAGTACTGTCCTCTTGTGATATAGCTGATCGGATAAAAACAGATTAGTTATTGCAAAGCAAAGAAAGTGTAGGCACAATGCCAAATGGTGAAGATTCGGATCGGCATTTGACCCACTTGAATTTAAGGTCATTTTAAAATTTTACCTAGCCTAATACGCCCACCAACCTATGGCCTAAGTGAATGCCCTTAGAATCACGTAGTCAACACTTCATCTTTAGAAAGTAGCCACCTGTCAGCCGAATATGAAGCTGATCGGATAAAATTAGCCATCTTCGAATTGATCCATGTCAAAATTATACCTGTACTTTGATGTGTATTTACCCTGTACCAAATATGAAGGTGATTGGTCAAAATTACATCTAACCTGCCTGCACTTTGATTAACTCTATACAGAATAGGAAGCTGCTTGGATAAAAACAGAAAATGTTGTCGCAAGACAGTGTTACATACGACGACAATGACACATAGCCTACAACTATATGCCCATGCACTATGTACGATGGGCATAAAAAAAGGGAAAGTAACTTATTCGTCATAAGAATACTGCACCGTCATGTACTGTACAGGATAAGGTGGTGGAATACTAGACAGCAGGAAGAGGGATAAGTCAGAAAGTATGCTGCATAAGTGTAACAGCGCACAGGGAATAAAATGCTAATTTACCAATCATAATGACTTTCTCCTTTAAATCTTGAGCCTTTCCCAACTCCTCATCTAACCATTTTAGTTGCTCCTGACTAATGCTAGCATTGTATTCTACAAATCTTTTATCCAGTCCAAATAAACCATTGGCAAAATTTTTGTCTTCATTTGTGTTCACACTGGACAGTAATCTATATGCAGCAATGTATTTCTCGTGAGTTTTTCGGTAACCAAGCGTTGTGACATCATAAGTATTCAATGCAATGAGTCTGTAACCAGGGTGAAGTGGTACAGAATAGAAGCACGATTTTGCACCATTATATTCTACACCTATCCAATCTGCTACTTCTTCCTGGGTAAAGTTGTATAATTCATGGTTTCCGGTGACATGGTATACTGGCAGTCGAGAGGATTCAAATATTTTCAACAACAGTTTCATTGCATGTTCACTGTTATTACTATCCACATTAAAACCATCAATAATATCTCCAAGTTGAAAGATGTAATTTACTTTGCGTTCCTCTGCAGTCCAGTCTGCAATTGCCGTTTTCAGCTGAACTAAGCTGTTGCGATAATACCGCATTTTGGTCTGCTGAGAGCTCGGACGGTCATCTATGTCTGCATACTGCGTGTCTGCGATGGCACCAAAAGAAAACAAAGGAGTCGCCATAACGGTTGGTCAATTGTAGCAATTTTTATCAATGGTTAGTTTCTTTAGTACCCTAAAAAGACAGAGTAATTAAGTATTTCATTAAGATTTTCTTTGTCGTTGAGAATGTCTTCCATGTATACCAACCATGCAACGATTGACTGCTTTTCTCACTTCTTTGCTTGTCCTGCCTAAAATAATAAATACTATGCCACATTCTTAATTGATAGCTTTCTACATTTTAATTAAACAGCTAATTTGAAGAAGCCAAGCTAACAATCAAACTACTGACAATTTGTCACGTAATGTGATCTGAAGAAAAATATGCACATTTCTAGTGAAGAGTGTGGCATGAAGAAATATCAAATGATATTCAAGAACATATTTGATATTTCTGATGTTAGAAGACATGTCAACTATGACTACAGTTAATTAATTAACACTTGACTGATTTTCACAATGTTTTGTTTTCTAAAATGTGGTCTGGCTAAAATTGCCTGTCAGCAAACTTGATCCAAATGGTATTGACCACTAGTTGAAAAGGTAAAAGTTATCATGTGATAATTAATTAACAGTTATCTTACCGGGTATTAATGTAATCTGTATGACATCACAGCACAAACAGAAAACACATTTTAACAATATCTTCAAAGAATGAGAGAGGGACATCTTAATTCTAGCAATACTCTACTCGTCATTATTAATGCAAAGATGTGGAGTTCTATCAAAGCGCATACTCTTCATAGGGTGCCACATGGCTGATTCATGTCACGCATTTCCTTTTTTGTGCATACTGAAAGTACCTTCAATTGCAGATTTTGTGATTTAATGCTTGGTTTTGTCGAACAACACTGCTGCATTCATATCCTGCGAGTCTATAATAAACTGCGATCTTTAGGCTTTACATACTCATTCATCCAACCATGGAATGCTCCCGATTCCATGATATTCTATAATTCTCATCAGTGGCTCACAAAATCATGTAGAATGTAGTGCTGGCTTGCTATTTTACTGCTGCTTCTGCAAAAATGGACAGCATTATCTAGACTTCATCTCCCCCGGTTCATCTCTCAGAGCTATATACGACAACAGCTTGAATTGGTAAAAGTATAATTCAACATTTAGCTTCTCTGTGACATCTTTTCCATCTGGTATCAATCTCACATTTACTGCTACATCTTGTCATACTGGGACCCACAGTATTAAACCAACATTTACTAATTTCATATGATGATGTATGATGTAGTTGTCCAACTCCTTCTATAGCCAATTAATCTGTCTTTAGTGGTTTGGCATCTCTCCTGGTATCCCATTATTTTAGAATTAGAAGGCAAATCAACTAACAGCATGTTTTACCTTTTCTAACACACGAACCTAAGAATAAATTAAAATAAAATTTTTATTAAAAAGAGCTCATTGAAATAAATACTGCAGTATCTTAATGCAACTGTCTTTACTTTTTCTTTATGCAATCACTGGAACAATTAAATATTAATTTTGTAAATGCTTAAATTTCTTAGTATGTTTTTTTTGTAAGCAACACAATATGCAGACTAGAAAAAATCTTATATATATAGCTTGTCAGTACTTATAAACAAGAAGAAATTACAGAAAATGAAATTAACAGGCTTTAGATTTTATGTGACACTGAAAAGCGAGGACATTTTTGTGCTGTTGCATTAATTACGTACGTAAATAAAAAAGATATGCTCTCTAGTGATCAAACATTGTATTATCTATCAATCATTACATTCAATTCTGACATTTAACTTCAGTATTTTGTGTTTTCTATGTGAACAGAAATCACGGCTTTAATTCGGTCTGGCATGGGATATTCGGGGTTAATTTGGTCCATTGTTGTACATCTACGGATTTTCCACATTTGTACTTTGCTTCAAGGATCAACATTTTGGCAGTAACAGACAGCACAGAGGTCTCCCAGATCCAGACTTTCTTGCCATACTTGGATATCATTCACTTGCTTATATCTAGCTTTTCTGCTGCAGAACAATCACCCATTTATCACATTAAAATGGCCTGTGATCGTAAGCACACTCTGTCACATTCCATTTTGAAATTGAAAAGACATATATGTGTCATAAAATATCAGACGCTGACATGCATGTGCATTTGGTTTATATTTTTAGGTGCAAAATGTACTCTTTTAGATATAAAATAAATACATATTATAATTGTTTACATTAGTTAGTTAAACTAAATCCAAAAATCTCCACATTTTTCTGTATATATACTTATACTGTTATTATATATTATTATACTGTATTCCTCCCAGAAGATTTTATCAGTAGTGACACTCATGCAGTCTCAATAAATTCATCAGTTAGTCTTCCATACCTTCTCATCCAACATCTAGGCTTATAACTGCTTCTTGGGGGTACCCCCTACCCCCTTATTGTTAAATTGACGATTAATTATGCTCAGACAAGATAAGAAAAATGTATGGAACACTAACGGATCGATTTGTGCAGACTGTAGCAACTTTATGATGCACTATTATCTACTCACATAACAACAAAATGATCGAAAGCACAGTATTGGCTTATAAGATAGCGTAACACCCTGAAATATAGTCTAATCATTTAAAAATTATTTATAAAAAATGTTTAATATGAGCGTTTACTAGCTAGGAGCTAGGATATATAAAACTTTTAGAGTTTTATATATCCTAGATAGGAGCAAGTGATTATCAAATTATGTACCGTATTTTCTCAAATAATCGCCCTGGGCAATTATTAATAAAAACTGCTTTTAAGGGGGGCGATTATTAGAGGGGATAGATTAATAGAGAGGGGGCAATTATTAACTTATTTGTGTACTCCTGCTATTAATATTCTAGATTTTTTTTAAATTATTGTTTGCGATACATAAGGAAGATTTTGAAGATTGTCAGTTAGATCAAACAAAATTGGCTTATTTAAGCGAATTATGTGTGGAATTTTATTTTCAAAAGGAAAACTGTTTCAAACCTTAAATAAACGGTAAGTTTACTCTTTTGGTCACATGCCTGGAGAAATTTGTGCAGTGTATACAACCTTGCTCAACATGGAAATACAATTATTGTGAAAGCCATCGGCAAGAATCATAAATCACCTTCTGCCGTACTCGGCATGGAAATTCTATTGGAAATATTATTACATGAGGTGATCCGAAGTTTGTTTTGCAAGCCAAAACACTTAGTAAAAATAGTACCGTATATTTCCTTTAAACCCAATATAAAAGAGCTAATCAGCTACACATAATAATGAATTAAAATGTGATTATTTCATATTAATTCAGATGTCTTCAGTCAAATTGCCGCCCCGGGGGCGATTATTAGAGAGGGGCGATTATTGATTTATTTTAGTCACCAGAGGGGGCGATTATTAGAGGGGGCGATTAATAGAGAAAATACGGTATAACATTCATATTTTTTAGTGAGATTTTCTCAAGTTGATAATTATGGTTGCGGTTAAATTGCTTTTACGCGGGCTTGCAGATGTGAATGGAGTACAATTGATAGTACTGTTAAACTACCTGTCCGGGACTAGCTGTCAGCTATTTATCATAGTTATAAAATACTAACCGAAATAAGAGCGAAACGTCCGTCAATCCTTCACTGACACTGAACTGTTTGCAAGAATCCTCGGCAAGCTAACTTCACAGTAACGGTACTAATCAGGCTCAGACGCTCTTCTGTCCTAGCTGTTCATATAAAAATTCTTCTCATATAATGATATATATATTAAAAGTCGATGTTCGTCGGTTAGCCTGGTTTTGCAATCTAGTTTTATCCAGTATTTGATTTAAGTTTAAGCCCGTCACAAATGAGAACACAAGTGAGATCACATGTCAGAGTACATTGTATTATGAACTGCATGGAGACGGGATTCTAGAGCGAGAATGTTCACCATCAGAGACATCAAGCGGAAGGACAGGGAACCAGATAGACTAATGTTAGTTGGCTCTGTAATTTAAGATAAATGTGAAAAAAAAATGTCCTAAAAAATAATTTTCTTAAAAAGTAATTTAAAGATTTGTCTAAAAATTTAATGTAAAAGACAAATAATCTGGCAATCTTAGCTTTGAATTTCAAGGTGAAAAATATATGGTACTCCTAGCTTTACACAACATATATAAAGCATAAACATACACATAAGCACAAAATTGCAGAGAGTTTACCAGTTTATTCTAGCAACTATTTTATGTATTTTAGTACTATAATGCATTTATTAAAAAACTTCTAATCAATGTTTCTAACGACTGATGTCAGTCTAGGAACCAGAGAGAACTCTTTTTACTGGGCAGGGAATATAATTACCATATAATTAATTAATATATAATCAAGAAAATTCAGAAAAAGGGTTAATGCTTTAATAGACGTTTTTTGCGTGTAATATAGATCGTCGGTTTTATTTGCAGTTATGGTTTTAACTTTCTGTAGCCTGTATGGATATTCCCAGATCGGATTTTGGATTCTGTTCTGGAAATTCAACATCTGCATCTCAGTTTGTATTTATTATTTTGACTATGAGAGGGCGCCTTTCAACAAGGAAGCCATTTTGAATAGTACACACCCTATACATGTAGAGTTTACTTAATTTCTCCAAAAGTTGGACATCATAATGGCTATGATGGCTGATTTAATGCAGCTCATAGAGCACGAAATACCCGAAGCTCGAAGAAATATCCTGGAAAGTCACATGAACTTAGCAAAGGTGGCTGATTATTGTGAAGACAATTACATACAGGTATGTTTTATTATTGTTATTATTAATATTATACTACATCTATTCTATCTATTACTATTAGAAGCTACACCTATCGAATTTAGTACACATAGATTTAAATTGTTCGGCTGTGTAGCCTTCAATCTGTTGGGAGTTTGTTCCAGTCTATTATTGCTCGAGGGAAAAGCTGTATTTATTTGTAGACATTTGTATTGGTTTGTAGTTGGTTAAATTTATATCAATTTGAATGTCTTTTTTGTCTCTGTGGTTTGGTAATGTAGTTGGGTATAGCAATAGGTGTAGCTACCTTTTGAGTGATTACTTTAAAGAGCAATGTCAGTCTATTTGTTCTGCATCTAAGTTCGAGTGATGATATCTATTTATAGGTAGAAAACTCTATGCATCTGGTCATCTCTGCAGTTTGTATAGGATACAAAAAGTTAAATGATGAAATATCTGAATAAATCTAGCCATACCTATCTATTCTTCCACACTTGCAGCTGGATGTTTTCAGACTGATTTGTGATTGTTATACAATTTGTATGATTTCAATGTTTGTCATCTTCTAAGTTGTCTTCAGATGTTGCAGTGCAGTGATTGCCAGAGAAGTATTGCCATTCGCAGTGACTGTATATAATTATGTGCCGCTACATGGGCCCTTTTTTTCAGCCTCAATGTTTACTATGGGAAATTTTTTTCATATTTATGTAACACTTTTACACCCGGGGTGACAGTCAGAATAACTTGGTACCCATGTTAGTTATGAACGGTAAAAGCCCCTTTTTGAGACCTAGGAGCTCAAAAGTCATACCCTTTTCTGACCTTTGTATCCTACTTTAAAACTTTACACTTTTTTTACTAATTATAGTAGATACTGATGATATATACTATGTCTAAGGTTAATTACAAATAAAATGACTTGAAGGTGCTTCACAAATAAAATGAGCTGGAATTGGAGATTTATCCATAAGCTGACATAACTCAATTTCAGTGTGCTTTTCAGCATATTCCATATTTTTGGTAATAGATTTTTAAGCTATTTTATACCCTTTTCAGGTCGTCCTGGGTGCCCGGTCTGAATGCTGAAAAATATACCCTTTTGCCCAGTTTTATGTAACGAACATGCATACCTAGCTATTCACCCCATGTTTTTGCCATGGGGTGTTTAAAATTTTAACCATGGAGTACATATTATCAATAAATGATTATTTATCGTAGGGTGCCGCATTTTTGGGTGCACATTACAAAGATTGTCTTTACTGTTTTTGCTATAGGGTTTACATTTCTGGGATTTTCTTACCATGGAGCGTGTTTTTTGGAAATTAATTTTTATCATGGGTATATTTTCAGAATGCAGTTTTTATCATGGGGTAAAGGTTTTTTAGCTTGGGCCTCAGTCCGCCAAGTATTTTGGCAGAGAATAATTAAACATATCTCAACGCTAAACAGATTTTTTGTATATGTTAATCTGTTTTATTAGCATGTTGTACCAAACCCATATTTTATGGAAACTATATGTAGTAACATAATAAAAAACTTTGATATTTATAGCCTTGTATTCCATAGTCTTTATACTAAATAACTGCACTTATTTTTCACAGCAGCACTAAGTCTGTCGAGGTATAAATATCTGCTTCGTGATACTTATGTGTATATTGTTTTTATATGAAATACACTTTTACAGGCAGATGAAAAGAACCGTCGTCATGCTTTGGAAGAAACAAAGAACTATACCACTCAGTCCCTTGCCAGTGTGGCTTACCAGATTAACACTCTCGCTACCAATTTTTTACAACTTCTGGATATGCAAACGCATCAGCTAGCCGAAATGGAATCGAATATTAACCATTTATCAGAAACTGTTATGATACATAAAGAAAAGGTTGCTCGTCGTGAAATAGGTGTATTAACAACAAATAAGACAGCTACTAGACCTCCAGGTGTTAAAACACCTGGGATTATTTTTCCAGATCATCCCGAACGACCAGTGAAATATGTTCGTAGGGCTATAGATTACGGAGCACTTGATCAGGTTGGGCATGGCGTGAAATTACAACAAAATCAAACAAAGAAACGTGATTCTATGACTAGTACATCAAGTCGGCAATCTAGTGTAAGCAGTGCTAGTCTGGGGCAAGCACCAACCACACGTCCCCCAACACCTCCACTAACTGGTACCATTGGTAGAACAGGTGTTGGAGCAATATATCGTCAAGCTCAAGGTAAGAAATGCAGCCTATATGCAGTACTCACTACAAAATCCTATACGTATTTTAGCATACTGCACAAGCTGTGTACAAGTTCTAAACATTTTATCCATGCATGTTTCGGGTTTGCATAATTTGCCAGCAAATATTAAAAACATCTGGAAGTACACTAACCACGTATGTCTTACCTCAGCTTAATATTCTGGCTACCAACACCCAGAATCAGTCATTGCAAAAACAATGTTCGTCCACTTACAGTTATCTCATGGGGAGAACCTGCAAGCATTTGATTGTTTTGATATGCTCGTTACTATCAAGGTGGTGTTTTTATTATTACCGATATTAGATGCATACTGCATTTAAATTAAAAAGTCTCAGGTATTTGTTGCAGGAAATCTTAATAATTATAATAAAAAGTTTCAGATTTTAAAATGTGTTGTCATATGGTAAATGATTATTGAATTGTTTGCTTTTTGAGGATACTACATGTTTGGTTTAGTGTAAGTTTACAACACAAACTAAGAAGTATAACGTACAAGTTTTACATACTTAATACCAATTGTTAGGCTGGGACTGTCATGCAAGTAGCAAGTCATTAAATGTTTCTCTCGCACAGAACAATAACAGCATTCTATGATATGACTTTTTAGTTTCTGGGCTAAGTTATGTACAATGAAAATTCATATCTTTTTTAGCCAATGTACGTCCGGCTGCACCACCAGAGCCTCCGAGTCACTACATGTCTAATGCACAACTGCGTCAGATTGCCCCTCCGGTGGCACCACCTCAACCACCAAGCCATTACCAGCATGGTACTCAATATCAACAACCAGCTGAACCACGTCAAACAAATCCGTACCAACATGGTTTACAATACCAACAAGTAGCGCAATCACGCGGCTCAGTGGGAAGCTATTCTACTCCAGTCCATCCAATGGCTGCTCCTCCACCACCTCCACCTCCAGTTCCAATAGGCGTAACATTACCTATGTCATCACAACAGGTGTCACCACCAGCTCCACCACCCCCTCCATTACCACAAAGCTCTGTGGATGCATACATCGACGAGCCACCACCGCCCCCTTTGTCAGCAGGATTTCGCATTAGCGGGAACATGTCACCTGTGCTTCCTCCTCCGCCGATGGACACTGATGATTTTATATTGCCACCCCCACCACCAACATTTGGGGATCAGCATGTGGACCACCGAGCAGAACATGATAATGATTGGATACCTGAACAGTATCTAGAGAAGTGCATTGCAGTGTATGATTATGACAAGGACAAGGATGATGAACTTGAGCTGTACGAAGATGCTGTGATTTACGTTATCAAGAAGAACGAAGATGGCTGGTGGGAAGGTGTTATGGATGGAAAAACAGGACTCTTTCCTAGTAACTATGTTGAGCCATGTAGAGTCATTTAAATGGATCATGATTTGAGTGAGAGATGTGGTAACAAATGCATAGTAAGGTGTAGGTACAAGTTCTTGATACAAATTTTGTGAGGTCGCAATTACGAATAGTGCTATATAAAAATTAATGTCGAAGTCCATGTAGAATATGCTTGTGCTATGAATTAATTACCAAAGATTTGTTGAGAGTATTAAATATTAAATGAACAACATTTTTAGGTAAACAAAGCAGTCATTAATGTACTCTGCTAAATACTACATCTTGCTTTCTAATTATAAATACTCATCTTACTGTTGAAATGTCAAATGCAGCATTTTGGTATTGTTTATTCTTTGACTAATAGTGTAACTTGTTCTTTATAATAATCATGCTAGCTAAATACCGGTGTGTTATTTTATTTGGATTTTTTAATGCCCCCATCTTTATTAAA
>JAOXYB010022759.1:0-16811 GCA_028565635.1 Phoronis ovalis | reverse complement strand
ACACTTAGTCGGCCTCTTATTAGGTTACTCTAGATGGAGAAAAAAAAGTGACATTTGTACAGGATCCTAATAACAGCACAGTCACAGCTTCAGAATGGAACAATATCACATTGTCAAGAACATGTAAGCATATGGAGGACAAATTTAAAAAACAATTAATTTCCTAATCATTAGTGGAAAGGCCCTATATACACACAGTTATTTAAGAACAGTTGTAACAGCAATCCTGATGACATAATTTCCATACATTCCCATAAGACAATATTACTGCCGGATTCTTAATAATAACACAGCACACGGTTCAAGAATTAAAAATACTGCTGCAATAGTCACACTTGACTACAGCCTCATCAGAAGAAAACTGCAGTGGATATAACCTGGCTTGATTAAAATAATTTAGTGCTGTAATTTAGTACCTTGGATTTGAGGTAAGCAGATCCTCTCTCACATCTAATACCCCCTGTGCAGTACATATAGACTTTCTTGTCTTTAAAGAGTTCTAAATTTTTGTCAACATATTCAGGGAAATAGCTGAACTTCCTCACATCAGGGGCAACAGCACCATTAAATATACCCTGGAATAAAAGATTACATTTCATAACATATAAAAGCTGACCACCAAACAAGCAATAAAATGCAACTCACAAACAGTAAGTAAATTCCACTTTTATTTTACAGAAATTCTGTAATGCGTCCAATTTTCAATACATCTGTGACATCAAAAATATTGAAAATACAACTGGACTCAGTTTAATATGGCTTCTTAAAAATTATACAATTAATATCAGCAGGATCTGTTTACCAACCAAACGGAGCAGACTTAAGTCCTCTTGTGACAGTTAAAATCTTACAGGTCCACCTAAAAATAAATACTCCTAAGCTGACAATGAAAATGAAGCTCTCTGACAAAGTACAAAATATATTAAGCAAACAAATCCAGCAAGATCTGAATAAAAGATGGCTTGTTTTCTTGTTGAAGAATTTACTTTCGAACTTACTATTTTGCTTTCATAGAAGTTCCTACAATCAATAAACACTGAATTATCTTCAGCTTTTAAGTGGTTCTCCACTGCTTGGTGAAATTCTTCAGGAGTTAAATGTGCTCCTGAAAAAACAAAAACAACAAAAATTTTATTTTATTTCACTTGTATAATAACAGACATAAAATACACCACTGCATGCAGAAACTATCCTGTAAAAAACTCAGGTTCCACTTCTGTGTGATTTGTGAGAACTGAAGAAACATATCCAATATGGCATAAAGGTCACAACTGATGTAACCGCAGTGGTGTGACGCAAAGGCTGGCTGTGCTGGAAGTAGTGCGTCAACCTCAAGTTAATGTTTTTTCTTGTTTCCTCATTGGTGCTGGCTTTTTTGTTTGTTTCTGTTTGAAAGGAAAATCACTGTACAAGAGATGAAACTAATGTTAGCTTTTTAAAGTAAAATAAACCAAAATTTGATAGGATTATTTGAGCTAGGGCAAAGCTATGAATTTTGTCAGTTGTGAGGTTACATTTTTTCGGGGGGGGGTAGTCTACATAATGGAATAGCAAAATTTTTGGTGGTCATGCCTGCACGAGAAATTAACTGGGAGTAGCATATATAATAATCTTCAGTTCTTAACAGGTCATTTTCTTTGCGCAATATTTGGGAAATTTTTATAATGATTTAAGTTACATGAAACTATAGAAGTGGACGGGAAAATCAATTGTATCCTTATACCAATTACACGGTAGCATCAGATTTAAAAAAAATAATTAATTCTGTTCATAATGCAGCATATTTTATACAATTTGACTACCGTGTAACAATTCACAATGCAATAACTTCAAGGAAAAATCTACATCAACAAGAACAGAATTTACTATTTTAACAAAAACACTTTTGTAACAATAACTTATGGTTTTTATAACTGTAGTACTTAAAAGATAATAACAAATTGCTAGAATACCTGCATCTGCGTAACTTAATTTTCCCGGTGGTATTCCTATTGGCACAATTTCTTCGTACACGCCAACTTTTAGGCCGTCAGGGAAGTCTAGTGCACTGCCAGGACTAGTCTGCAAATAAATAGATAGCTTAACAGTGACAATAAAACTAACAAAGGTACAAAAAAATAAGCACTGTTTAAACACAGTACAAGCACAAAAAAGAACTAGACATTTGCTTTTGCTGGGTTGTAAACAACTCCAGGAATTGTGCCCCCAGTTGAAAATGTTGCAGCGCATAAGAGAAGGATTTTAAAGTGGTTCAAGGCTGGTGAGAAAAAGGAACAAAAAAGTAGGTCAAGGTCAAAGGTCATATGTGCATGAAATGTATATCTGACATGAAAGGATCTCTTTACCTATCAGAGTTTTCAAGATATGGACAAAAACAGCTAATCTCAGAAACACGGTCACCAGTCGGCCATATTGACACAGAATGAACGTGAAATCAATAGCCTGATTTGCCGTCTTATGAGTGATAAATGATCACGAACATGATCCTGTTTCTTTTGGATAAAATTTTCTCTTCTTGAGATATCCTGCTAACAGTGACTTTGATATGGCAGCGGAGACTGGGTTACAGGATAAATCCAGAGTGCATCTAGCCTAACGCCGGTGTACATTATTGAAAATTGTTTCATATTAAAGCAGAAATTATTTAAACTGGGTAGTAACTTGCATAGTAATTTATTAAAAATGACTTTTTGAAATAATAGTACGAAACTAATATTTTTTCAAAAAAAATTCTAATAAAAATATTTTAAATTGTTATGTTTACGAATGTTTCTAGAAGTGAACAGAAATTGGGTAACTATTACTGCAAATCTTTCATGTGTTTAGAAATTTGATCTTCTTAAAGTTTTTGGTGAAAAATATTTTGAAGCATTGTTTTTTAAATGGCACCTTAAAATCTTCTGTGACCATGCCACTAAACAGTGGATGTGCTAGCATACTGTCTATATACAGCTGGGTAGTCTCGGTGCTGCCACCTAGTGTACCATTGATTCCTTCAGATGCAATGCGAATCTAAAATATACAAAAGTATTATAAGGTAGTGTTAACACAAAAAATAAATGAAAATTAGAACGTAGTTATTTGTACATACTTCTTTTGTAAAATTTAAAGATACTTATTTCGTAATTAAATTAAAAAAATTAAAACTATTACTACCACAAGTTTAAGAATAGAGATAAACGGATCGTCTCATGTTCATTTTAGTATCTGTTTGACCCAAGCTGCTTATTTATTAATTTGAAGTTTGTCATTTCGTTATCAGATCTATTATGTTACCAAGCTAGTTCAAGAGAAGGAGTCGCGTACGTATGCATGTGTAGAAGAAGTGAGGTACACATGTGTAACCTATGAACAGAATAAGGGGTACATATGTGTAATGCGTTCACATTTTTTGGGGGATATGATTGACTATTATTGGGCTCACTTTTTGTCTTCACTAACTTTATTAAATCCAAAAAGTTTGATTTGATATCAGAATGAATTTTCATTTGATGTCACATCAATTCAGTAAAAATAACACAACTTTCCGCCACTACAAAAGAACAACTGATGAGATATAAAACAGAAAGATCTACATTAAAAAGTACAAGATTTAGTTTGAGATTAAATTCTATTTAAGTTAAGTTAATATGACACTGATATTTAAAACTAATACACAAAATTAATATCACAAAAGCACCATCAACATATCACAAACAAGAGCAGTTATATGCATTTTGAAAAATTCTATTGGACAAGTAATCCTTTGGAAGGGTGGGTGCCGACAGATTAGGAGTAATCCAAACAGGACGCCTGCAGATTGAATTGACACGTTGTAGACAAGGAAGCTGGTGCAAAAAATAACATATTAACAAATAATGATCCATCATAAGGGCAGGATCAAGGGCCATTAATTATTTCCTGGAATTTAAAATGAAAGAAATAAAAGTGGTATTCTTGTTTACTTGTACTGTTCTTATTTCTCCTAATAAATTCTGCTGCTCAGCCTGTTTATAACTAGGACAAATACACTATTGCATTCAAAAACAAAATGTGGGTCATAAAATAATGCAAAAACAAGGACATATAATAGAGGTTGGAATTAATCATAATTTACTGGAAGGGATAAATGATTATGAAAAGTACAAAATAAGGTGCTTAAGGCTAAAAGGTAGAGTCTCCTTACAATTTTAAATAATATTCGTGACAAAATCTGCTATACATTTTATTCACACGAAATAAATGTTTTCTGAAACTTTAACACTCGAGCCATGTTGTGGTGGTATTTTCATACTTGTGTGTGAAATGCATGAAATTTAATTTGCATTTTTATTACATCTCCTAAAATCATAAATATACATCATAAAAACTCCTGTGGATCCAAGTTTCAGTTAACTACATTCTTACCAAGTAAATGATACTCCCATTATTTGTTATCACCAAATTGTAAATACTGTGAATGATCTTCCAATTAATAATAAATGTATAAAAAAGATTAATTTTTTATTTGCTAAAAACACCAAATTTATTGTATAACCAAAATCAATGGCGCGATTTAAAAATTTGCTATAACAAACCATGAAAGCTTGCAATTTTTCCAATAAATATTTCTCAAATTATTGAGTTATATCTGTGATAAAGTAAGACGAATGCATACTTTGCCTGTAACTCTAAGTCTTTTGCACAATTCCTCTTGCCAATTTTTAATTTCCAGTGGATCTTCTATTGACCTATTTAATTAGACATAATTTCTGAGGAAAGGTTATCGCATAATCTTCCTCGTATAGGTATCTTTAATTTTTGTAACACTGCAGAGCGAAAATTACTACTTTAATTTATACTCTCAATACAAGCGATAGTAGAATGTGTTTTTTACAGTATTAAAAATATACTGTAAGATTATAAATTCTTATCATAGTTTCAATAAAATATAATGCAGTTTAATTTTTTTGTATATAGCAAGCACGCCTGATGAAGTTTTAACAGCTGGAACATGTAACAGTGAAGTGAAGTAGGAAAGCAAAGAAAGTCACCAGATGGCAGGGAAGCATACTTGACTTTGGACTTGCAATACAAGGCACAAGCACAGTTTTGCTGCCATATGCATGCACCATCATACAGTATTCAGAAGTTAGTAAATCGAGTTTGTTAGAACATGAAGCCAATGACTGGAAGGTACAAATTTCTGAAAGCCAAAAGTGCGAACTAATGTTAAATCTAAGCAGGAAAATCAAGTATCTGATTATTTGAAAATTTCTATATCCAGATCGCAGAAATGTATTGTGGCTCAATAAAGGTGTGATATTCTACATTAACAAATGGAAGCAACCCAAGAACACCTGAGCATGAACACATTTGTAAATTTTGTTGAAATAACCAGACTGAGAATGAAAGACATTTTCTTGTTTCTTTAAGTTATTTGAAAACATTAGGACAGAGTGATTGGAATTCATTAATCCTGTGAATAGGGATTTTGATACTTTGTATGCTGAGAAAAACCTGTGTGTAGTTATGTCAGAAGATGAAGTGAAAAGAACTGCAAATTTTATTCCGAAAGCTTTTCTACATAAATATTCATAAAATATTAAATGAACGAATGTTACTTGATTTATGTGAACTTTGTATGTGTTTTTGCGGCTTATAAGCCATATAGTCTGGGTACACTTTTTTACGCGTCTCGTAAATAAATAAATATTCATGTACCTCTCCACCGGTGCTTGTCCGTTATGACAGTTATGAAAGCACTACCTGGATGAAAAGCAATGTTTGAGCCTCAAAGATGGCAGCAGTTGCTTTAACTGACAGCAAAAAAAATCTGATTAAGCAGCCAGAGGAAGCACTTATATAAAACAATAGACCAAAAGCATATAAAACAACATTAATATAGACAACAAATTGACTTTCATCATTAATGAAATGGCCACTAAAATAATATGACAAAAACGTTACTTTACAGTCTTAGTACAAAAACAATTGAATGGAAAAAAGCATTTTCTGTATGTTTGCTCCTGTGCATGCAGTCAGTGAGCTAATAAAATTATTAAAAGTTACAGCATGGACACTTACGTGTACTTATAAAACAGCAGGATCCTTCCACTTTTACTCGGTGAATCTTCAGTAAAATCATCTACATCTGGTAACCATGGAAATACAGAACTAGCAAAATCAACCTGTGTTGTTTCTTTTTTAACTAAGTCTTCCATTTCTTTGCATTCTTTATCCTGTATTTGCTTCCGAAAGTGTTTCCATTTTCGATCTTCTGTTCCGTTTTGTAAGATATCACCCGTAGCACTCTCCACTTCACCATTGTGAGTCTGCGATGCATGCCTATGGATATCAGTGGCGATGTGAAATGATTTACCACAACATTTCCACACTGCCGGTTGACTTTGTACTTGCGTTTTTTTCACAAATTTTGTGAAAGCCTGAAAAAAATTAAATTTCGGCAGTATTTTTAATGGCACAAAATAATATGCTTCTTCTTGTATAGAAGCCATAATTGAAAAATAAGCCCCACTGTAATTTCTATGCATGAACCTCAATTCCCTCAGCAAAATCCCGATGTTACAGCAAAATTAAGCCATGTGGTCTTAATCATTAAATAAATGTAAGTCAATTATTCCCTCATGCTTCTCTTTAATATCTATAAATTATAATGCATGATACAATAATATAGTTTTATTCAATTTGCACTTTGTCAAATAAAATTGTTGTTTGGTTTAATATGAAGTGTTAACTTCCCATAGCTCTCAACGTTTGTTTTCACTAAGATAACTTGTTAGTTTAATGAAAAAAACAATTGAATTTCCCTAAAAGCATCCTGGTCATCAGAGATAAAATCACTTACAAAAGGCAACACAGCTATATATACAGAGTATTAAAGTAAAGCGATATTATGATTATAACAAACATAAAAATCGATATCGTACATTTTCACTAGTTGACTATAGTTGATTATAGAGGCATGCAATTACTATGTTTACAGTGGATGAGGCATATATATAGTCACTGAATTCATGTCAGTAGGGCTCACAGAAAAAAATGTCAGACGGAATGGCAAGTTTTAGGGAAATACATGAGATAAAAGCTCTTGAATATAAAAGTTGCAACCTTTAACCCACATATGCGCACAATTTTCCAACTGTGGAAGTTTTCAGAGGACATGACGGCAGATCACTTCCACCTTTAGTTTTTGCTCAGGATTCACTTCTTGCATTATCTGCAAGCCTTGAATTTAATTAAAATTGTTATTTTTATACATGTTAAGTATAATTTTCTAAATGTTAGTATTTCGAATGCCAATCCCTCACCATTAAGGAAATGCTAGCTAAAATTAGAGAGGGGATATATAATGCCAGGGATTGGGCTGGCACTTTAAAAATACTTTGGGAAAAAGAATGAAATTAATATTTTAAATTCTTGTTCCTGCTTTCAATTGTTTATTAGCTGATCCTTGTAAAAAAATTTAAGATCGTGCACTTACTTTTAAAACATAAAAATAATGAAAAGTTGAAATAAATAAATGTCTTATCATTTTTGGATAAATTAAAGAATTTTAAATTGGCTGCAGTGGAGAGAGCATTCTTTCAAAATCATGAACACAGGCACTTTACATGAAATGTTAGAGGAAGGAAATATCAAAAAACTGACTGGATAGTTAAGATTTTCTTATCATTCCTGAAGTTACCGCAAGGATATGCATTGCTGAGTAACCTTTTAAGGTGCCACACAGAATTATCTCCCCTGAGCATTGCAAATCAAGACATCTTACCATTTTTGGCAACCTTATTCATTTGTAGACTGGAACATGAATTGCTTTGAAAAAGTTTAACTACAATGTCTATGAAAATTAACACATTGAAGCAGAAAAATCAAAACAATGTGCAAGCTGTATCTGATAATCCGTCAGCATGCTTTCCCAGGATTAATTTACCACTGTTAATCCCGCAATTAATCTTTGTTTTCAAAAGTCACATACTTCAGCAGATATATCACAGGGAAATAGTTTTAAGAAATTTATTTTTATTAGATAATTCATGTAAATTATAACAGATAGTATGCAGTTTACAAACAGTATAAAGATCCCTTTAAACATCTATATTATTATAAATATTGCTTAAAGTAAATTTTTATTTGGTTTAATTGCTTCATAATTAGACATTTTGCATCAATTTCTGACTAGCCATTTAAATTTGCAATTTTATCAAAAGGAGACTCAAATCCAATGTAACTTTCTCCATGCACTTTCAACTGGGTCAGACTTTGAATTTAATTTTAATATTCCAATAACTAGGTCTAATGAGTGGACCATTTGCTTGGCCTTCCAAATTTTCTCAGGATATTTAGTTTCAGTGTAATGAATATTCCAAATTTTTGAACTCTGGAGATCAAAAGTAATTTATGTTATTTACTCATTTTAATATACATCTTTCTTATGCATTATCATTTTCCCTAGCCAAGTACACAACAAAATGCTATACAAACAATAGTTTGTAAAATATTGCATTATAATATTATTAGTAAAATATTTCATACCAATTTTCGTATTAAACAGGGGAAGGCTCAAATAGTGAGAAAAGTCAGTAATTTTTATAGCAATCTCGGCTATAAAATGCAATGTTGGTAAAATAGGTTAAATATCCAGTGGCAAACTTTAACATTTAATTGTCAAACCATGTTAAGATATGACAGAATGTCAAAATGCTTTTACAAAAGAATTTACATTGATAACACATCTAATATACGCAGAAGGCACTTGTCACAAAATGAATTAGTTATGACTGGATTCTGATCTTATAATTAATAACTGGAATATCATTCACCGATTAAAATTGTTTCGCAAAGACATATTTGTTGCAAGCACGGTCCAAGTTCGAAGGATAGGACCCGAAGGTCCTTGCGCAATGAACTTGCTTGCGGCAAATTGTTCTTGCAATATTTTTTGCTCCTTAATCGCTTAGGCAGCTCTGAAGGAAAGCCTTTGAAAAACTAGGGCTTCCAAGAGGTTTAAATTTTAAAGGAAGGAAACCCAATTTGCAAAATTGAAGAGAAACATGGGGAAAATATAAAATGTGCAGTAAAAATAGTTTCAAAAGCTTTCCTACATCAGAGAAAACTTTGTAGCTGGACACTACTTTTTGTCAGCAATTTCCTTTAGTCTTTGTTGTTTTTGTTAGAGGGGCCCAGACATCATTTCTAGGTCATCATGTGGTTCAAGGTTGCGACATTATCCTTGTGCCAGCAGACACAATAGAACAGAAATGGAAAACAAGACTGCTTACAATAAAGAAGATGGATTTTTATTGTTTGGTGTGAAAATATTACAGCGACAGATTCTTTTCCAGCAAGATAGAACATACTCCTCATATAACAAAGATATTGTCTGATATCTAATCTTGTTTTTTTCATAGGAAAAGAGTTTTAACAAAAACATCTCTTTTGGCCATTTATACAAAATAATAGTAAAAAAAGAGCAAGTAACTACTACATGTCTAATTGGATAAACTACAAACTACATGTCACATAGAGAGTTTCTCTTTCGGTCCTCAAAACTAAATGATGTCTAAAAACAGTTTTTTTTTAAATTTACAGTCTTTGCAAGTTCGAAACAGACTGTTTTGTGTTCAGTTGTTATCTTTTCTTCAGCAGCAGTTTTTCTCCGATTAATATCGCGTACACAGGTCTTTTGCACTTAATTTAACTCAGTTTATACAATATGCCCTTCTTAGATTACAGTTCTTGAGGTTAGCTGCAGATACAATATAACAAAGCACATACTGTAAAGATATGAGCAACTTGACGATAGCGAGCTTAGAAGCATTTACGGTGGACAATGCTGGGGCCGGATTCGTCGTATTCTTGTTTGCTGATCCACATCTGTTGGAAGGTTGACAATGAAGCCAAAATGGAACCACCAATCCATACAGAGTATTTTCTTTCTGGTGGGGCGATGATCTTAATTTTCATTGTGCTAGGTGCAAGAGCTGTGATTTCTTTCTGCATACGATCAGCAATACCTGGGAACATGGTGGTACCACCAGACAATACGGTGTTGGCGTAAAGATCCTTACGGATATCAACGTCACACTTCATGATGGAGTTGTATGTGGTTTCGTGAATACCAGCAGATTCCATACCCAAGAAAGACGGTTGGAAAAGTGATTCTGGGCAACGGAAACGCTCATTACCAATGGTGATCACCTGACCATCAGGCAACTCGTAGCTCTTCTCCAAAGAGGATGACGAAGCGGCGGTAGCCATTTCCTGCTCAAAGTCGAGAGCAACATAGCACAACTTCTCCTTAATGTCACGAACGATTTCACGCTCGGCTGTGGTTGTGAAACTGTAACCACGTTCCGTTAAGATCTTCATGAGGTAATCTGTGAGATCACGACCAGCCAAATCCAAACGGAGGATAGCGTGGGGAAGGGCATAACCTTCATAGATGGGTACTGTGTGGGTAACACCATCTCCAGAATCCAGCACAATACCTGAAATGCAGATAACATTTATATTACTAATAAATATAAATAAGCAGATAAAAATCTCCAGACAGCTGCTACATTAACTGTTGTTCATTCTCACATAAACTGGTGTATTAAAGTTTAATCCCACAAGCAAAAAAAATTAAAAATATTTAATGTATTTTTAATTATTGCACTTTTGACCAATGAAACCATATGATGCCATTGATCAAATTAATTTCAAATTGCCCTTAAAAGTAAATTTCAGAAAAACATATTTTAATAATCAGGAAACATCCTGGTTCACACCCACCCACTATGGCACTAAAATAAGGCCACTTTTACCCCACAATTTTACTCGAGTTAATTAAAATTATCATAATTTGGAAAAAATACAAATTAAAATTAAATAAATACAAAATAAAGAATGGCAATTAATTGGATTTGCTGGGTCTTTGAACAACAATTAAAGTTAATGTGCTGTGAAATTTTCAAACAAGAAATGCCAATGAATGATCATGAATCAGACAGTCCCTTTCACATGACCATATAAGGCCATCTGTGCTCAGCAGAGACCATACTATAGAACACCACGTGGTTAAATGTCCTCTATCATAAACTGAAGGGTGTAAAGAATTTCTTATCAATGTCACCTTATATTAATGTTTCTTGCTCACATACAGCACAATCTTAGTATTGCAGCTACTGATATTGGCAATATTAAACATTACTAACTTTCACATATATTCAATTAATAGAACTTTTCAAATTTTAAAACTTGCGTCTTATTTTAATTATTTTTTTTTTTGCTTACCTGTTGTACGACCAGATGCATATAGAGACAGTACGGCTTGGATAGCAACGTACATAGCAGGGGCGTTGAAGGTCTCGAACATGATCTGGGTCATCTTCTCTCTGTTGGCTTTTGGGTTGAGTGGAGCTTCAGTCAACAGGACTGGATGTTCCTCTGGCGCAACACGGAGTTCATTGTAGAAGGTGTGATGCCAGATTTTCTCCATATCATCCCAGTTAGTTACAATACCATGTTCAATGGGGTACTTCAAGGTTAGGATACCTCTCTTGCTTTGAGCTTCATCACCAACGTAACTGTCCTTTTGACCCATACCAACCATAACGCCCTGATGACGGGGACGACCAACAATGGATGGAAATACGGCTCTAGGAGCATCGTCACCAGCGAAACCGGCCTTGCACATACCGGAGCCATTGTCTACGACCAAAGCGGCTACATCGTCGTCACACATGGTTGGTTTTTAATACGTTTGCTTTACACACAAAGAGACCTTTAACTACGCTGCCTCAGAATCAACTGATACCAGTTTACTCACTGGGTTGGTTTTTATATCACACATTCACAGTTCTAGGAAATACAGGGAACTACTAGTAAGTCTCCTCCATATATGGTTATAATAGTTTCCATATATGGTAACAACATCCAGACACGCTGTTCTACAGGCAGATAAGCACATTCCAAATATAGAATTGACCTAGTTTAGTTTGCATCCACATGGAAAGGAAAACGGAGCTTACCAACTTTTTAGTGAATTTTCTAAGCTTTCTCTCTGCGAATTTTCTTTCTGGTGAGTCCATTCTTTTCTACTAAAATGTAAGGATATGTGTTTAAAACTACAAGTAAATAATTGGCGTTCTTATTTTAGTACAACTGTTAGAAATGGAACAAAAAATATGTTTCTTCCTAGGGCGCAGACATATTGAAATTATAACGAGGCTGCACTTTGCTTACTGCAATATAAAACCCTGATAGGTTGATACTTTAAGCTGTATTGTGAAAATTTGTATTTTATTGTGTTCTTTGTGAATTATATCTAAACTTATATGTGCCATAAGGTTTTATCATATGTTCTTTAAGTAAAGTACTTGCGCTTTTGTATTTGTATGGCATTTCGTTGCGACCCTAACAGAAATGCTGTCGGTGTTGCATTTGACCTCGCTCATTTATTATCATATTTATCAAGAAAAGTCTGTTAAACAGAGTAATAGAAAGCGACCCGAAATTAGCGATGAAATGAGGATAAAATGGGAACGGTAATTTACTTGCTCTTTGGCCGTCTATTAGCTTATTTTGTTGCCGCCCAGGAGTGATGCAGTGAAGCAGGAACTAACTGTTTGTAATCATTGTACATGCAGTTGCCACTTTGGTTGCATTTTATTTATAATATCATAGTCCAAGTTCCTACTAAATGTATCTTACGAAACATGTGTCAACGTAAAGCCATCTTAAGCAATACTAGTAACCGGAAAATGTCTGAATATAGATTTATCGAACGTCAGAAATGGTTATTTGCTGTTTACCTGCAGGCTATGCTGCCTGGGAGTCGAGTACTCAGCATCAAATCAGCTCTTTAGGTCACTGGGATTCCCCCTTCCATATACGGTCTGATGAGTAATTCTTGTAGTATTTCAGTCCGAGGAAACTTAAAAGTCTGAATGATGGAAGTAAAGCAATAAATGCCAGTGTATTTTACTTACCTATGTTACAGTAATTTTAATTACTCTGTTAAAGTTTAAACCACATGCACTTAGTAAACTTATTGGCTCCAGGGGACTTCTTCGTTGTATTTTGAGTGTGGGTGCATGTATAGCCATTGAGGGTAAAATTTTGTACACATTTTATGCCAAAATAGTTTAAATATGGAACTTATCCTTTGTAGTACACTTATTGGCTCCAGGGGATTTCATCATTGCGTTTTGGGTGTGGGTACATGTAGCCATTGATTGTAAAAATCTTGTACAAACTTTATACCAAAAAGTTGAAATATGGGACTCATCCTTTATCAAAGATTTATTGTCAAAATAGTTGGTTTATGGGAGCTAAATTGATCTGTTCTAAGCCTTCCCAATTAATAGCCATTTTGACTACATTTCTTTGACTATAAAGTCTCTAAACTCGTGCTATGCAACAGAAGCCGTAATGGTGTCCCATTTTGTGCAAAAATTGTCAAAAAAAAGGTGACGCCAAGACTTCATTCTATCAGATGGGGTATTGCGGGCTTATATTATTGCTTGATCTCGGATTTGTGGTTAAAAGCATTTATTTTCTTATCAAAAAGTGTTATTTTCATAAAAATACTTAGTTTTATTGGTATGTAGTGCATACCACCCGCCCACTTTTACTGCTAATTTCAGTTTCAAATAATTTGACTTCTGTATTTTTTTGTATAAATATTTTGTAGAAATCAGTGCTAAAAAATGTGTAGTATTGTTTTCAACATCTAGATATGCCTGATTATCATTATTCCATGCCTGATTATCATTATTCCATGCCTGATTATCATTATTCCAAGTTTACTTGAATTTGTTAACAACTAGAATTGTGATTTCTAAATGAGCAGACTGAATCGTTTTATTGTTCTCAAGTTCATATTATGATGTAATCCTGTCCCTTGAACTGGATCCCTATGTATGATCATTTTTTGCATCAAGCAAGAACATTTTGAAATAGTAGCAACATGTTTACTAATTTATTTCAATTTTTTTAAAGAGAGAACTATTTGTGGGACTTTTTTTGAAAATCAAATTAAACTAAATGACTATTTTAAGGACATGTTTTGTTTATTAGTTGCCATGCTTTAATATTTGGGGATTAGAAAACAAATATTATAGGACCAGCAAATATTTGTATAGATACTTTTTTCTGCTTTCAAAATGAACAAGGATGTTTGTTTGTTTGAAAACCAATCCACTGGAACTATAATTAAAACAGACACATCAAGCAGTTACCTGAGAGAGATTGCTTTTTCATTTATTTTTGCATAATGAATTTTACACAGTAGTAGTTTTCGGAATTAGGTTTTACTTCTGGGGGGGGGGGGCACTGCCATCCAAAGTGTTTATGCATATGTTTCCACATGTGAAGTATGCTTTTTCAGGGTCCTTGCTTGCAACGAGGTATATATATTTCAGCCCTGGCCGCTCGCAACGGTATATTTTTAACTCACTGCCAACAATGGGTCCCGAAAATATTACAACTGCATGGTCCTGAAAATCTTGTTTGTTTGTAAAGGGATATGTTTTTATGCCATGGGTTTTACTACGCGTATGTTTTTAGCCACTTTTTCTGACAATGGGGTATATTTTTAGCCGTCTTTTCGGACAACGGGGTATGTTTTTCCCCATAACTGGCTTGCAACGGGTGTAGGATTTAAGGCCTGGGCCTCACCCCTGTGCCATAAAGTGCTCCCTCCCAGGTTTTACTAGTTTATATTTTAAGTATAATATAACTCAAAACCAAATTTAAAAATAATGTTACCACTTCAAGGAAGGCTAATTGCACAAATTATGCTCTTTCCTAGCAGTAGAAATGAGAATAATTAAGGAAAGTATTTGCATATAAAATTATATAGTAAAAGTAATATGGTGAGCAGTAACCTTATTTAGCCCTCTAGTGGATCTCCCAGCTTTACTACACTGAAGTTATTTATAGGCATACCAACTTAAATTCTGTGGTTGTATTAACTAGGCTCTTTTATAACCAGAGATGCCAATTGTTATATCTTTTAATACTATGTTCAGTCATTCAATATTTTCATTCACTATTGTTAAATTTATGTTCAACATTTAATTTGCTATAGTGATAGTAAGCTAGAGTAAGAATTGACTTGTGCATGAAGCAGATATTTGCAAGATCATTATTTCCTAGAAGTAAATGTAAACATTGCTTCAAATTAGCACTCCCAAGGTAGAGGTCATAACCTGTTTTCTTAATGGGCCAATAATTAAGGTTGTCTTAAGTGACAAGATTTTGGATAGTTTTCAGTATGTATATGTAAGAACAAGTGTTGCTTGTATTTGTTGTGCTTAAATAAAGCCCACCATGTAAAATTTAAGTATTGGAAAATTGCTAGTTATAGTTTATTAATAGAATATTGTATTACTAAGGTTAGCAAATGTACTTTAACTATTTTAATAGTTATAAAATTTTATTTATTAAAACTATTAAAATAAGTGTTTGAAATACCCCATGAAAAACTTCTTCAAGTAAAGCAGTCAAAAATGTTTATTCTTCAAATTTGTGAAATTTGTGGACCAATCAAAATATGTTTACTTTTGAGATATTGTTGTGTTTTTCTGTTCTAAATTTGAAATTTAAAATTTTTTAGAATGCAGATAGGTGTTTTGGTGATTTAAGGAGGGGATTCCCTAAATCCACCACTAACATATATTTCTTGTTAAAAATAATGCTGTAAGTTGAGTCGTCAGCAACAATTTAGATAGAATGTTACTTAGTTGGATTATACACATACTTTTAGGGGATATGTTCTGTAAAGATGCGTATTTCAAAAATGACTTATATGTGAAATTTTGAAAATGTGACTTTTAGAGCCTTTTGATTTGGGAATTTATTTGCAGATCCAATAAAATAACATTTAAAGTGATCAATTCAGACATTTTCAGCATTGACATGAATACTAATAGTTTACCTGTTTTCTTCATTTCAAAATGGTAGAAATTTGTATATTATGTATATTAGTATATTATGCATGTCTCCTGTTTTCATTTTCGCTAACATTGTACCGCCTTGTGCATTTCTCTTGATGCCTCATAAAAATCACTCTGTATATTTATAAAATACTTTTTATTTCCAGTAACTGAATGAACAGACTTGCTCAAGTCCTTCTGGAGGTTTTTATTATTGTTAATTTTGATTAGGATTTTTGCAAATGAAACAGTTCCTGCAAAGAAATTGTTTTTTTTTATGAAGTACGTAGCTTCTATATGTTGGATAGTGAAATGCAATAGAAACATATTTTTATTGGGACAATTACTGGAGCTTATAAAAAATCATGCCTTATTAATTAAATTTACATTAATTTTTAAAAAATGCACAAGGACCTAAGCAAGTCTACTGACTGAATTTTTTTATTTCATGACTGATATTAAAAATCTATACCTCTAGGAAAAAGTAATTTAACTAGTAAAAATGCAAAAAAACTACTAACTTTCTTTGTTGATTTTCCTAAGCAAATTGAATAGATAAACAGATGAAGGTATACATTTTTGCAAAGGTTATACTTTAATGTTGGTGAATCCAAAAGGAAAACCGTTGAAAATAATTCTCATGATCAGATAAGTGTTTATTTTGTGTAAAAACTGTGTTTTTTGAATTTTAATTTTCAAAAAAAATTAAGCCAAAAACCACTGCACCTACAAAGCTGAAACTTATGAAAGTTATGAATTTTCAAAGTTTAAAGGTCAGCATTTTACTGATTTTAAAATTTATAAAGATTATAACTTCTGAACAAAGCAGCAGTTTTGTAAACACATATTATATAATGCCATGCTAACTGTATAAATATAAATTATATAAATTATTTAAAACACAATTTT